>LPNX011114405.1:158841-204140 GCA_001517045.1 Pseudotsuga menziesii
GATGAGGGTGGTTAGTTGTAGGAGTAGGAGAGTGAGAGAGAGTGAGGGATATAAGGTGGGGTGGTTAGAAGTAAAGGGAAAAGGGATGGGGTTAGATAGAGAGAGAGAGGTGGTTGTTAGGGGTTTGGGGAAAGAGAGAGAGGGGAGTGGGGAATACATGGAGGAGTAGGGGAGAGAGATAGTGGGAGAGTGGGTTGTTATGGGTTAGTGGAAGAAGGAGAGGGAGAGGGGGGGCGTTAGATGTAGGGGAGGATTATGGGAGAGAAAGAGAGAGAGATGGGGGATTGTTTCTGGTGTGGGGAGGGGGAATTAGGAGAGACAAAGTGTGAGGTGGGATTAGGGTTAGGGGAATAGGAGAGAGAGAGACACAGGGTGATGGATGGTTAGGGGTAGGGGGTAGGAGGTGTGTTAAGGAGAGAGAGAGAGAGAGAAGAGGGAATATTAGGGGGTTGGGGGGGGGAGAGAGAGAGAAAGAGGGGGGGTGTTAGGGGATTGGGGGGGAGAGAGAAGGGTGGTAGTAGGGGTAGTTGGAGGAGTTTGGGAGAGATAGAGAGAGAGGGGGGTTGGTAAGCACTAGTGGAAAATGAGAGATTAGTGACTAGGAGACCAAAAATTTTGGTCACCACAATTTTTTTCAAAAGATAAATGACCAAAATTGATAAATTTAAGTGGGATAACTAAAAAAGAACAAGATAAATGAACACTTTTGGTCATGTGATAAAACTAAACTAAAAAAGACTAAGATAAATGACAAAATTTGGTCATGAGATATTTAAACTAAAAATGACCACATAACAATTGGTCATTTATTTGGTCATTTTTAGTCATGGATGAGTTCGGTAATGGAAAATTATAATTTTGACAATGAATTTGTACATTTTACTCAATTCTAAGAATGCAGATGGATTCTAAGACCCCCTAGAACTTACTAAATTGTAGACCACCTCATGTGTCACAACTCCACTATTGACACCAAATTAGCTATGACAATTTCCTAGCGGTGAGCTATGGCTTATATATTTGAAAATAGCTATACATATATACCTACATAAAAAAAATTTTAAATAGTTTATATATAAATAATATTAATTTATAAAATATTTACATTATAAATTAAAAAACTATTACTAAGTATTTTTTTACTATATACCAAGAAAAAAATATCGTATATATTTATTTTAACAATAATAATAATATTAAAAAAACATTTAAAAAAATAAGTTAAACTAATACAAATTCCATTTACCATACCACAAGACACCATATTAGTGTAGTTTAACGATTTAATCATAATAATAATAATAATAATAATAATAATAATAAAACAAAATTTAAAAAAACAAAATAAGTTAAACAAATACAAATTTCATTTACCATACCACATGACACCATATTAGTGTACAATGATCAAATTTGAAGAGGGCATCTTAATTTCAATTGGAAGGTTATTTATTCTAGGATCCCTTCAAAGATGAAGGGAAATATAAATAATTGTACTTCAATCGAAAAGTATAAATTAACTATACATTTTCAAAAACAAATGCAAAAAATAAATATTGTTTTTCCAAATTTTTGCAATTTTAAATAATTGAGCACCTCTTAATATCTACATGAAAAAATGATATATTTTTAATCAAACATATTTTGAACACATTAATTTGTCATATATATATCATTAATTTTATATTTCACTAACATAACAACTATTTTATTGTATTTTTCCAAGTTGGAGCACACTTCATTATACAGAAAAACTACTTAGACTATGTGATAAACATATTGGGGCATCTTCTCGACCTTATGCTTATTGCAAGATGTCGTAACTAAATATAGCCTTGAAGAATAACTAGAACCAGGAGAGAATTACTTACTATTAACTATATACAAAATGAAGTCACTAAGCAAAACGAGGCTATAATAAACCTACAATCCAAACTTGAGAGATGTAAGAATCATGGGGATTGGGCACCTAAGAAAAAATAATACACAGGTCATAAAACATTTAAAAAAAAATCCTAGATACCAAGCAAGTTAGCAATGTTAGCATAACCGAGGTTGGGGCATCAAATTTTGTTGTTCAACAATTGTCGTGAAAGCATACATGTATGGGATGGAGGGGAAATGGAATCAAGCCTAAGTCAACTGAATCCTTGCAACACATTGCATGTCCGAGCCTCAACAATCTTCCTTTTAAATTGAACCAAAATACCGAAAGAAGTTTTCTAATGCTAGATTTGAGAAAGTTCTACGTGTGAGTAATTAAGGGCTCACGGCTCTCAAATTTTCTATGTTTTGTACCAATCCACAATTTAGTGAATCAATATTCACAAGTAGGAAATTTAAGTTATTTAATGAAAACAATTAATGTGTATACCTCTATGTCAAAACTTTTTTCCATGTTGTTGCAGGACTCTACCGTCCTTTTTGTCTTGCCAAAAGGAATGATAATTACAAAGAAGACCTAAAATTGTAGACTTCACCTTCAAATAATTCCTTGCAATCACATTGGTAAGGAGTGATAAGAATATCACAACAATCCAACGTGTCAAATCTCATTTGATAGTGTCAATTAATTTATTATATGGTAAATTTAATATAATACTTGCTTACAGTTGTCTCTTACTCTTTACATATTAACACATTTGATATTTTATGGTTGTCTCTGCACCTTGACCTAATTGATATTATAATGTGAGGATGTGCATGCATAATAATCCATAGTTATGACTGTGAGATGAGGATTATAGAGAAGAGGATGTAAAGATAGGTAATTTTTATATGTATTTTGGTGATAACCATTGAGGAAAGTTGTTGTGAGAAACCACAAATGTATAAAAGGACAGAGGGAGAATACATCATGATCATGCCACCCATCAAATTGAAAGACTATTCTTGAGCCAACAATTGTTTTTTTAAATTTTATTAATAACCATTGTACAGGTGCTTTGGTCCAAATGTTTTTTCTAACACATTTGTTTCTCCATATCGTGTGCCCAATGACACCTCTCTGTAGCATTGCATAAATCAACCAATGTACAGTTTGTGATCTTATCTACATGCCATTATTTGTATTTTCATGACATCAAGTGTTGTTTATAGTTTTCGTGAGTCCATGATATTCATGCAAGAAATTAAGTCTTGTAGAGGAGGACTCATCAAACTGGCTTTTGGAATTTCATTTTGATGAAAAAAGAGCGGACATTGGTAGCGAGGTTCACATCAGTAGTAGGAACAAAGTTTTGAGCTTGTTTCGGTCCTAGTAGTAGACTAGTAGTTGTTATATATTGTTATAGTTGTAGTCATTGACACATTGCCACACTTTAGAATGAAACCCCATCAGGAGTCAAATTCACATCTTGATGGCTAGTGCCTCTAGTGATCGGTCATTACTGGTCATCTTGCACAACTAAGCAGTGAGTGCATGACATGAGTGAGTGAGTGAGTTATTATAATTTATCAAATCTCCAATATTTTGAATGACGAGTTGAAATTTATATCATGGTAATTTCAATGTCTTGAGAAATTTATATGGATGGGTAATTTCAAATGTTTTCCTTCTTTTGAAATGTTGACATAAATTATGCCCTTCTTAATTAGAAGGGTAAATTTTATATTTTAAATTTTTTTGAAGGGAAATTTTAACTTTACACTTCTAGGAAGGGTTAGAACCCTTCGGAAGGGATCGAAAGGGTTCAATTTTGAACGTTATAGTGTAGTTTAACAATTTAAAAACACCATATTAATGTAGTTTAACCATTTGGGTTTTGGCACCAGCGTGATAGGTGTCCTTCTAACATTACATTTCACTCAAGCTCAAGGTGACCGTGTTCAAGGATTCAATGGCACAAGGTATGTTTCAAGCTATGGACATCCCAAGTTTTTCATGTTCTTCACTCCACATGGCATTTTGGCAACCACAGGGCCATACGCTACTGCAATCCAATGAAATATTCATCTCATATCTTCAAGATGGATTCCAATTCTAGGGTTTCTTGCAATCCTGTTATTTTCGATGGTATTTTTTATGGGATTATTTCGTTTTGTTCAACTGAAATCCGACATTCAGAGATTCGATCTAACGACTGGTCCATCATTCCCTTTGACGAATTCAAGTTCACGCATAGAGGCCACCTAGAAATCTTTGTGAAGGATGCCTCGTATAAGGCCATCGGGGTGAATGATATCGACCTGGCGTCCATGGGGTTCTTCCTAAGCACCAAAGATTCCTAGGTTTATGTCTTGTAAGATCTAGAGCATGGAAAAATTCATTGTGTACTCGGCAGTAAGCTCATCACACCCCTCCTTACATTTAAGGATTTGGAGAAATCACTTCCCTTTAACAAAACTTTCAAAGATCTCGAAGCAAACCAATTTACTTTGGTCTTTGCCAATTATATCAGTGACATCATGGTTTCGATGAACGTAACTACAGTTATTTATAATCTTGAAGAGGGCGGTGATGGCACTAGGGATTATCTTTCGACCGGTGAAACTCTTCTAGGGAAGCTCTATTTTTCACTATCTTTGATATATGTTGCATTGGCTGGGGTTTGCATCTATGTGGTTGTGAAAAACTATCTTACGGGCTACCAGATTGATATATACATGACCGCCCTCATCTATGTGAAAGCCCTAAATCTCTTCTACGAGGTAGAGGACAAGGGCTATTCCGTGAAGGTGGGTAACACTTTTTAGCCAAATTTGGTGATGAAAACCTAATTTTTTACTCATGTGCTAGATAGAAGGCCTCGAAACATATATATGCCATGTGAATTTCAACTTGCAGTAAGAAAATAAATTGTAGAATATTATGTTGGCTTCCCAATGATATTTTTTTAAAATATTCTAATGTCATTTAATGTGTGAAATTTCACATTTAATGAACTGTGTGACCTTAAAAAATTTAATAATTTAATAAGTGGCTTGTGTCCATCCCCAATAATTCAATTTTACATTAATAATTTAAATATATATATATATATATATATATATATATATATATGAGCATAATCTACACAAAATGCACTATGCTCTGCATATTTTTTTTGTTAATTTATTTCACAATATACAATTATTTATTATTTTTCAAATGTGACCACATCTGATTTCAACATCATTTTATACACATGTGTGTCCATCCCATATTTTTTTCACTGATTTCAAAAATCAAAAAACCAAAGATACCCTTTTGAAGAGGACGCATCGATGTGTGGGCTATGCATTTTTAAGAAATTTTTGGATGTGCATTTTTTACACTGCGTATTTTTCTTTGAGCTGCTTCGAAGTTGTTATGAGGTTTTCTAAGTGTAAGTTTTAGAACTAATTAAAAAAAATACCATATGAATTCCAAAATGCATGCATCATACCTCAATGGATAGAGGATTCAGTGATGAATCTATCAGTATGAACTCCGCTCAGTTATGTGCCATGAATGGCAGGGTTTACACCCCTAGAAGACATAGAGAAACATTGATTTTCCTGTAAGAGAGCTAGTAAGAGAGCTAATTCTCTTTTTTTAGGCCCTTGATCGAGGTGTTAACATCCCTCAATCAAGGTTTTTAAATAAGCTCGATTGAGGTTTTATTAAACCCTCGATCGAGGTTTATTAAACCCTTGATTGAGCTACCGTTTAAACCTCTTTTTATAATTTTTTTTCACAAGGACCTTAATCACGGCCTTAAAACGTCAATCAAGGTTTTCTTAAAACCTATATCGATGTCTTAAAACCTATATCAAGGTTTTTTTAAAACCTAGATTGATGTCTTAAACCTATATTGAGGTTTTTTTTTAAACCTATATCAAGGTTTTTTTAAAACCTAGATCGAGGTCTTAAAACCTAGATCGAGGTTTTGTTAAACCCTCGATCGAGGGTTTTAAAATTGCTCGATCGAGGTACATTTTTGTGTTTTTTCCAAAAACGCCTTGCCAAAAAGTGTAACCCAGTTCCATGGATGCACCCACAAATATTTCATTAAGGGAACAGGAACAACCCATGGATGGGATGTTCTGTTTTATTTTTTCAGTTTTCTAAAGGGAATTATGCTTTTTACCCTAATTGTGTTGATTGGAATAGGCTGGTTCTTCTTAAAACCCTACCTACAAGGAAAGGAGAATAAATTTCTCATTGTTTTCATTCCCTTGCATGTCTTAGCCAATATTTCTACTGTGGTGATCGATGAGACTGGGATGTATACCAAGGATTGGCTTGCATGGAAGCAGATGTTTCTCCTAGTTTACGTGATCTCTTATTGTGATGTCTTGTTCCCCATTATTTGTTCTATAAATAATTTGTGCCAGGATGTGCATAGTGACGGCAAGGAAGCTGTGAATCTGATGAAGTTGACTCTGTTCATACAGTATTATATTATGGTGTTCTGCTATATTTACTTCACTCGCATTGTATTTTATGCTCTGACTACCATAACTACATACCAGTATGCATGTACTAGTGTCATGGCTGGAGAATTGGAAACCCTTGCGTTCTAAGTGTTCACTGGTTACATGTTCCGTCCGATTGTGCACAATCCCTATTTTGTGATCGACGATGATGAAGACGAGGCTGTGTCCCAAACATTGAAGCTGGAAGATGACTTTGAGCTATAAGAAGGCAGGATCTAATGGATCCCTTGGGTTTATGACTAAGGAATCAGATGATGATATCATTTTGGGTACCAGTCGTTGTGAGAGTGCCAAATAATCTTGTAATTAATCATAGCACAGAGGGATTAACATTTAGGGGTGAATCTGCTTTAAATGAAGCTTGATCTTCTCGGTCTTTTTTCTAGAATGTATGAATAGATCTCAAGGTACATTTCGATAGGCCAATTTAGTCTTTTAATGTTCTTTTGGTTGTTATTTTTTTAATTGGAATAGTTTCTCTTTGGTATGATAGGCTAAAAAAAAGTAACCGTGGCCTTAGAATCTAGTTCTAAGTTGTTTTGTTTGTATCAAAATGTAAGCAGTTGTGTGCCATCTATAATACAAAAAAAAATTGAAAAAAAAATCTACGGCCATCCTATTTTTTTCAATTTATTGTTTTTGAGTTTATTGATATTTGAATGATAAAATTTTAGCCCTAAAATTATGAAATTGCTTCAGAAATGGGATTTTTCAGTTGAATTTGATCACTTTTTTTTAATCAAAGTTTGTGTACCCTAGAACTTTGAAATTACTTCAGAAATTGCTCAAATGCAAGATAAAGATGATGCTAACTTGGAAAAAGGATTATCCAAGTAGTCTGGTGAATAAACACTTGTAAAAAAGAGTATGGATAGCCCCTCCATCCCTTTTTCATTGTTAAGTTTTTGGCTTGAGTTCTTAATTTCCAATCTGATGTACCTAATTTCCTCCTCTTTTGGTATCTAGTAGGTATTTTCTTCAGCCACCAGAGCTTGTGATTTGCTGCGAGAGCTTATGATTTGAAACCTAGTTTCTGAGTTCTATGATGTTCAACATTTGCAATTAACTAGTAAATATTCTTTCTTCAGCTACAAGATCCCATGATTTGCTGGGAGAGCATGTTATTTGAAGGTTTTGGATGCTTGCCCATGGAGTGCCTTCTTTGTTGTTCTGTATTTGCGGGTAAGAACTCTTTAGAATTTCAAGATCTATAATTTGAGCCATGTTTTATCTATAATTCAACATTTGTTCAATATATATTGATTCCTCAATGAATTTAATTGTCCCTACTATGAATATACACAAGCTTAAGAAGAATTATGTTCGTGGAAGTCCAGAGTTAAATGCAATCTATATTTTAGGATAAACATTGTTTGAGTATACAAGGAATCTCATAAAAAAAATATTTGAGTATATATTTCATTTAATGCAGCAATGCAAGATGCTTATTATTTTCCCTCAAGAATTGGTCTCTTGTATCATGACTTGAAAAGAGTGAACTCACTTAGGGCACATGTATCCAGGAAGCCTCAACTTTTGGCAATTTTCAAACTTAAAGAGATTAAGCAGTAATCTGTTGCCTTTTGTATTTTAAAAATGAAACACATGAACTTGATAGTGTTTTGATTCCCAATGTACTAACTGAACCTTGCCAAGCCAATTTTATTTGAAATTAGGTAAAGAGCAGGGAGAATTTGGAAATTGGCAGTGTACACATCCCAAAACCCAAGATTGGTCTTGTTATTAACAATTTTATATGTTACATGTTCAAATTGCAATGTTTGTTTATTGGGTGGTTTCAGTGTATCATTGTTAGCTTGTTGTTTTTCATTGCATTTTCTAGCCATTAAATTCTTAACATTCTCCCTTTCCTTGTCTCCATGTTTCTATCCATGTATTAATTAGAATTTCCCTAGCATTCCCTTCAATTTTTTGAAAGAGGTCTCATATCTTGTTCTGTGGTCTACTTATATATTTCTTCTGCTCATCAATGAAAAGCCCTTGATGTTTACCAATGATTGATATCTGGCAATTACATGTTGACCCTTGCACATAGTGAGGATTCTTGCTTATTGTGTTTCATTGTGTCAGTTTTATGTTGAAATGGGACATGTGGAACTGTTGATCCAAGATTGCACTGTCACAATGGTATGGTTTTTTCCAAACCTCTTATGTCAAAGCCAGGCCTTACTTTCATTTAAAATTTTGTTTCTTCTTTAGATGCATTTTAGGCCTGACAAAAATAACTCATGGAGAATCCAAGTTCAGTGGATGCTACTATGAAGTCAAATGCCTGCCACAAGACGTGTTAATTGTGCTCAAAATCTATGGTATGCTTAAGTCTTATGGGTTGTGTTGTATGCCCTTATCTCTCTTCTATCATCTAATGCCATTGCTAAGCTTATGAAACCCTAAATTATGTTTTTGGCCTCATGTAAATGCTATGAAATTGGGGAAACTTGGTTTCTTATGTGTATTTTTCATAAAAAAGGTCTTTGCCTCCTTGGGAACTTTTTCTATTCGCCATTCCTTTCTCTTTTTTGTCTTATTGGAAGAAGCAAAGAATCTACTAAAGGTAGAGCATGTGCAGCAGGAGGGAATCTGTTTTCTTAGGTGCATCTCAATCTCATGGTCATGTGTAAATGAATACACAAGGACACCAAAATGGTCATGTTTACTGCTCTGTGTTTTATTTTCAAACGTTGGTTTGGTGCATTCCCAAATCAAGAAGAGCAAAAAAAGCTACAACATTTGTCCTCCAAAGTTGTTCTTATACTAAATAGTTGGGTCAAGTATTTTATCCTTGTGCTTAAGATTTTCCTAATGTAATAGGAGATGCATTGTTTGATTTCGAGCCATAGAAGAATTACTCTTTTTTATGTTGTTATTCTATAGTAAAATACAATGAACTATAGATGTTGGTAGTTGGTATTTTTTTTCATTCATCTTGGTGTTTTGTTTCATGGGTTCTATCCTCTAGTATGCCTCAATGTGTGGAGCTGATTCAAATTTTTTTGTTTAGTTTTTCCCTATAGTATGCTTCAATGTGTGCATCTTAGTCAAACATTTTTGTTTGTTTATGCACTTGTGTATTTGTTGTTTGCAATGGATGCTATTAAATTTTCAATCAATTGTAAATATCAAATTACTTTTAGCCTATTGTTTTCATTTCTATGCCCTAATATTTCCAAAACTTAATCCAATTGAAGTTCCATTTCCCTATTAGGAATTATTATTAATACCAATTTTAGTTTCACCTATAAATGTTTGAGCAAATTGTTTCATCGCTTGCTATTCCTACAGACCAAAAACATGATGGTATTTATGTGAATGCTCAAACAAAGCTTAGGTATTATTACCACCAATTTTAAGTGCAACTTCTACAAACGTGATTATATTTTTCCTTGAGGGTTTAATGTTTCATTCCTTTCCATGCCTACATGGTAAAGCATGCCATAAACGTAATGGAAAGTACATGCATGCTCAAGTTAAGGATGGTCAGGTTGTGATTCAATGAGAATATATCTACAACCTTTTCTGGACTCTGCCAGAGCACTGTAGTTTGTCTTGCAATTAGAGATGCATTTTTGTTTTTCAGGAAATATAAATCTTGTCAAGTCAGTCACAAGGTGTAAAATTACCACTTAGCTCATACATATTGGGTTGATAACTTTCCATAAGTGTGCAAGTCTAAATATTTTTTCATTTTTTTAAGGAGCTTATAGTTCTTGTTCTTTTCTTTTTGTCTTGAAATATCACCTTGCAAAACAACTATTTTTTCAAAGTGATCATGGGTATCCAACATAAAGAAGGAAATACTATTTCCGTTTTTTATTTTTTGAATGTATATTCGACTTAGATTGGCTCCATCATAAACTTCATTGTTATACTATTTTAATAAATTTCATAGGTGGGTTAATGTAGTAGGATTGAACAAGAAATCTCTCAGTGCAACTCAAACTATGGAGGCTGTTTGGAAATTCATATTACATTATTACAATGGTAGGAATGCAAGTTTGCTAAAATATATTCTCTTTGGCTAATGATTTATATGGACTAGTTATTATATTGGAATCACTGACAAATTCTAGCACAATTTTCTGTGTTGGGATTGAAGTTATTAGATGACTAGTGGAAGATATTTAAAACAGAGATCACTCATGGATGATTTTACATTTAATGGAAATAGACAAATAACTTACCTTAATAAAACTATGTTGACTTTACAATTAATGGAAATAGACAAAGTACCTTAAGAAAACTATGTTGAATGATGTCACATCCAGGATAGCTGAAACATTAGTATTTACCAAATACTAGTGAAAGTGACAATGCTAGTGAGAAGGGAGATTATTATTGAAGTGCTAAGAATAGTATTTGCAAAGTCAGCAATATCAGTGGGTTCAACGAGGAAAGCACTTGTTGCAGTAGTTTAAATAGTCAATTAGCCTTACAATGATTTAAGATGGGAAGCCATACGAGCAGTTAAGACGAGAGATGGAATTGTAGGGTTGATGCTTTTTAGATTGCTCAAGAGGGTAGTGTGTGGTGAAATAGATAGTGTTTATCTATCTTATTCAAGTAGTTTGAAATGCAATTATGCAATGAAGGTGATGGACAAATGTTCTTTGACAAGTGTGAAAGGGAAATTCTAGTCTCTGGATCATCCTTTTCATTGGACATATTCCATAACCAGACATGAGAACTTTTTTCTCTCAAAGAGTTTGTCTCTCTTTGAGACAGACAAGTTCTCCTTTTCAAATAGCTTAAGAGGCTAGTGTTTGTTGATATATGTAAGTACTTATCTTTATGAGTCGAGAATTATAAATTACAATTATGTGATGAATGTGAGGTACAAAGGTTCTCTGGCAAGTTTGAAAGAGATATTCTACAATCTATGGATCATCATTTTCGTTGGAAAGGACCTTTTTTCAACAAGTAGCTTGGTTGTCTCAAACCTTTGTTAGGAAGATACTTGTTACATCTTTATCTTATATAGGTCAATTCCCTAGTATAAAGTTGAGTAAAAGGATCTTATTTTCAATCAATTGACCATAGATAGTTGTCAAATTTTTGTGTTTTCCATATATAAATATCAATTATAACTTATAGTTGAATATATAGTAATATCATTGTTTTGGGACATCTTTATTTTGTTAATCTCTTGCCTTTGGTGGCTCTGCACTTTTTTTTCTTGAAACTTGTTCTAAATAGATTTTTTACTACCTATATATTTGTGAAATAAAAAAGTATATTGTTTATCTATTTGCACAAAGAAGAGAAGGTCAAAACTGCTCCAACTGTTGGAAAACTTGCCCACAAGCTGCTTACAGTCCTTAAGTGAAAATGAACAGTGAACTAAGAAAAGGGTAAGAGCTCATTTGGAACGGAGTTTGTATTGTTTGTACTCTCTTTAAGCACTAAAATTGTTTTTCAAAATTTTTATTTGGATTTTAATGAGGAAATGGCTTACTTCCTTGCTTCACCATCCCTTTTCCCTGGCCATGTGTCCAGCTTCCTACCCTTGCATTTACAAAAGCATTTACGAAAAGTAACTGTTTTTATGCAAGTGTTGAGAGTTGAAAATAAGCAAGTAGGTTCTTGAACTATTTTTTTTCCTTCTTTATTTTTTCGGTATGAAAGGAATAATCTATTTCTATATTAAACCTCCTAAAGGAGTTCTCAGAATATGTACAAAAAGGTGGAATAATTCCTTCACCGCTTCTTATTATGGGCTGTAAGTACTTGTCCACAAAAATCCCAGAGTAAAAAAAATCGGCATGATAGATGCCATTATCATAGAAATATATATATTTGTATAACATACCATCTAAAACAAACTAAAATTTCTTCATATTTAAGCTTCAGAGATATTCAAAACTATGACAGAATTAATAAAACAGACTCTACTTGTTTGATGGAGTTGAATGGTCATTTGCTTGTTGATTTGATGCCTTTTTATCACTCACGTCTTGGGCTGCCTCTGCTTCATTGTAGACTAGTGGTTTATGCTTGATCATGTCCTTTACCAGCATGTCCATATTTTGTAGTATTTTACTCTTAAACTCCAAATCCATATCATCCTGGCCACAATGTAGTACAGATTCCATAGTCTGAATCTGCTTTATTGCTATTGTGTGTGGACCTCTCTTTTCCAATTCATTTTCTCCTCATCCATTAGTATCTCTGCATTTTTAACTCAGTGTCTTCTTTCACAGTCAGTGGAAGCTTGGTCATCCCTAGTTTTGTATGATAACAGTCCCTTGTGTTGAAAGGGTTGGTGACTAGAGGCTATCATCCCCTTGCTCCTTAAGTTTCATTATTGGATTGGCTTTCCACCATTTTCCAGGTTCGACCATGTCTTCATTGTTATGAGGGTTCTTTCATCCTGCTGCACTCTGTCTTGACAATTTTCTTTGTGATTTCTAGGCAGAAGGTGGATTATAGACAAATCATCCTCCCCCCCTGAACTAAGGCAGAATTCTACATATATAGAATTGTTTCATGATGTACTAATTACTAAAGTAGTGTTTGGACGGTAATGGGATTGGGACAAGCAGTAGGTATCCTGGTTAGGTTTCTAATAACATCAATCATAACATTTCTAAACTCATGTTCTTATATTTTTAATCCAATTGTCCACTTCAAGGTAAGACAATGAGGCTTAATTAAATGATTTCAAATCCTTGGGTGATTTCAAATATTTTGCACAAAGGCATTTTGATAGCTAGGACCAGAAAACTACAAAGGGTCTTACTACCTAGTTATCATTAATCTTCCACAATTTCCACTGTATAGGACTCATTGATCGATTACTATATTCCACTATCATGTTCTTATATAGAGATAAAATCTATCCAGTGGTAAGGTTCTCTAATATATTTCAAACTTCTTTTACTAGATTATGGTCAATAACCTGGTGATTAAATAGTTTGGGTTACTTTTATTGCATATGATACATAACAGATATGAACCTTATTTACTAACAACACAACATCATAATCATTAATCTTAGTCTATGATATGCATAATTGAATATAATGGACACCTTGGTATTGCCTTCAGTCTGAAACCCTGACACTTGCATTTATAATATGCAAGAAAACAGAGTATAGATTTGAAAAATAAATACTGCATAAATGATGATGAGAAATTATTGTTCATTCAATGTGTAATATTGTGGCATGTTGCCAATTGAATCTAAGGTAAAAAAAAAAACCTGGAATAGTATGGTCTACTGAAACTTCTTCAAAAACTTTCATGGTTTAAGGAACTTTGTTTTAATAAAATTATCCATGTAAATCCCCTACATAGAGAAGGTTCTCAAAGCAGCTTAGTGTTATCTTTACATGGCAATCCATTTATCCAACTAACTTATCTGGTTCGATTGCATTCAATATAAATCCCTGACACCTGCATTCCCAATATGCAGGAAAATAGAGTATAGATTTGGAAATTAAAGACTGTATGACGATGAGAAATTCTTGTTCCTTCAACATTCAAGATTGTGGCATGTTTCCAATTGAAACCAAGGTAAAAAAATACCAACCTGGAACAGTATGGTCTACTACAGCTACTTCAAAAAAAATTGTGGGTTAAGGAACTTGGTTTTAAGTAAATTCTCGATGTAAATCTCCTATAGAGAAGGGTCTCAAAGCAACTGAGTGTTATCTTTACATGAAAAACCATTCACTCTACCTACTTGTTTGGTATGATTTCATGTCATTTAATGCATTAGTCAAACCACATTTAGTTCTTCCCTATACAAGATAAAAGTCAAGAAGTATCATCAATACTGCATGCAACCAACACAATTTACTTGCCAATCTATCAATATTTAGGGGACTTTTTAGTTATATGTCAACACTTAATAAAATCCATGATGAAATATGTGAACATATTCTTCCTAGTTCGTGTGGATCCATTTCAAATGGGTTAAACCTGTGTACATGGTTTTTCGATTGTGCCAACTTCTCAGTCATGATCATTGGACTGTTTGTTTAGGGGTAGCTAAACACTGCTTTTCATACTTCAAATAAAATGTAAAAGGATTTGCATAATTCAAATTTAATGTGGCAATTATGTTATTGTTGAATTCATTTTTGTAGGAATTCCAAGATAAATCCCAACAGATATTATTTCCAGTAGTTCTGTGTAGGTTCAACACTATTTAGTACAAAATATTCAACTTAAATATCAAGTTGCTAGGCTTTGCACTAACATCTCAATGAAAGAACTCAAAGCATGTTCTACATTCCTAAGTATTTTATTCTAATTTCATTCTGTATATAGATAAATATATTGTCCCCACCGTTTGAATTGATAAGGAAAAGTATCGCGAAATCAGAAATAAGACAAACTAAATCTCTTCATGAATGTGTCTAAATTTCTTGGGTGACTGATTTCTAGATTGCAAGTGTGAATTTTCTCATGAAACGTTATAATGAAACATCTCTATATTACTTTTCATAAATGTGCATATGGATTCTTTCTTGGTTTCATGTTATTCTTTTGATATATTTCTTTAGTAATATGCATATATTGTTGGCAATGTTGTTCGTTTTTCTGGTTTGAATATGTACACAAAGTTCCAGTTTTCATTATCCATTTACATTCTTGTAGAATTTAAGTGGTTGATTAATGGGGATATTGTTCAATATTCAAGTACATAAGATCTTTTATGCCATCCCTTTTGACAGTTAGACTAGTTCTTAATTATGTTTTAACTTTTTTCTGGTTTTATACTATTAGTGAAATTTAAATTAATCATGTTGTTCAAGTCTAGAGGGTTGACAAGTTCATCAGATTGACTGCTCTCCATGTCTATAATTAGTTACTGACAAGAATTGTGTAATACATAGGTTTCTTAGGATTTCACTTTCTACTAGTCAACCTATTTATAGGTTGCATTGGATGTTATTTTTTGGTGTACTAGTGGTACTATCTATTATTTATATATATATTTTTTGTCTCAGGAGAGCTGATTAAAATGAATTTTCTTAGTCAGGTTTATTAGGGATGGTTCCTCCATGATTGCTATATGGTAGCAATGTAGAAAGTCTGTGCTCAACTCGAGGGACATTTTCCAATCATTGCTTGCCATATAGTAGTCTTTATCTCCTTGGCAATTTTCTCTTTGGATGAACTGTTTGGCTCCTTGGTTTTCATATCCTAGCCGTACAACTATTCGCAGGAATTTTAATTTGGAGGTAATATCTCTTCTTATCAGCCTTTGCCTCGTATGCTTTCCTGGTGAAATATTAAGGATTTCAATAGCTGAATACCAAGCAAGAATTATAAATTTCCTCATTGCGTATTATTTCCTCTGGACTTCGAGTGTTGCAAGAAGAAACTAAAGGAGTAATTAAAGTCTTTGTATGAAGAGATGGTTGCAATTATGAATAAACTCTAGAATTGACCAGAAGGACATGGATGTTGCTTCCAACATCACATAGGGTGGTTTTGAATTTGTGGCAACTGGTGCATTCAGTGGACTGTAAAAATAGTAATTCTTCCTCCTCTCCTATCCCTGAATTCTACAATTTGTTTCTAGATCTTTTGTGTCGATTTTTTGGCACCAGGTCCATGGGAGGTTCATATGCTATTGTTTCCTATTTTGGCGCTATATCCAATTGTCAGCACGTTGTCAGTGGGTGGTCGGGGCTCCTCTAATTGTTTAGTTCTCTGTGTGTATTAGAGAAGGTGTGTGGTTTTGTTGCTCTGGTTTCTCTATTAAAATTACAAACTGTCATTATCGTAAGGATTGTTGCATTCTCTATGAAATGGAAGAGCTAGAGTGTTGTCTCAAGTGGTGTCGAAAGGAAAACATAGAGGCAGTGTAGTGTATTGAATAGGACTAACAGGTGGAATCTCTGGATGGACGAGTTTTCCCAACACGTCTTGAAGGAAAATAACATCCATGATAACTGTGCAATTGTGATAACTGTGCAATTGATGCAGCAATAAGTATTGTGGAGCTCCACAAATGGGAGATGGAAGTAGATGCTTTCATGGGTGTGTATAAACAGAGGTAATTAGCACACAGTGTACAGATACAGACTCTTCAGAAATAGGTGGGTCAGCTGATGGCCCTTATTGGGGAAGCAAATAGAATCTTAGGAATATTTTTTCTTTGTTGATCTCCATTCTAGTAGCATAGCAGAAGATTTATAGAAGATCGAAAAAGACTTTTGATTCTCTTGTGAAGCCATTTCAACAAATAAGGTCTTCCGCAAACATGAGATAGGTAATTGGGCAGGATTGGTATGTATTTATACATAGCAGGAGCCCATTAAAGTCCTTTGCATGTATCATTTTACTAAGTGCTTTATTGTTTAGAAGGAATAATAGTGGAGAGAGGGGACAACCTTTCCTAAGACTTCTAGAAGCAATAAAAAAACTGTGAAACTGAGCCATTAACTAGAATACAAAAATTGGCTAAGGAAGACCAGGCATCCATCCATCTTAATGAAACACCATTGAAATCCCACCTGAAGAAGTAGGAGTCCGAGGTAGAGCCAGTTAAATTTCTTAAATTATTTGGACATGTCTATATTTGTAATCAAAGTCTGTTTGTTGCCTTGACAAAGTGAAGGACTTTTTGGGCTATCCCTAGGCATATTGAATGTCCCTCTTAAGTAGAAAACCCATCTTTTCTCTCGAGATATGTTTGGAAATATGGGGCTTGATTCTAGTGGCAATGATGCTGGAAATAAATTTAAATTTTATACACACTATTGAAAAGTGAAATCAGGCGTAATTGATCAAATGATTGAGGAGCATTTACCTTTGGTATCATAGTGATGAATATTGTGTTGAGATCAAGCTATATTGTCCCAACAACAATAGAGCAGAGGATGATAGTCACGTGTATGATTACATGAAGGTGTTTAATAAACCAATATGGGTGTGAGAAACATATCTCAACCTAAGGCCAACACAACCTTGAAATACTTCCCTAATAGTCTACCAAGTTGTTACCTTAACACCCTTCCTTGTCTTTCCAATTTTGGCCTGGATGATGCATCGGGTGGAATGTATCACTTGATTCTGGATATTTCTTCACTACTTTTTGTTTATTTCCATGTTTGGAAGTAGTGCTTGTTTTGGTTAATTGTTTACTCTGTTCAAATTGGAATTTGAGTTTGAGTTTGACTTTTGTGCATGTTAAAAACATCTGCATTCTTTTCAATGATCTTACTGTTGTATTTTATTTTTATTTTTCCTGATATGAGCACACAACAGTGATACAAATACTGAGCACACAATAGCAATACAAATACTCACATACAAGAATGGAAACCTAGAGAAGGAGAGCAAGCATGCAAGTAGAAAGGAGATTGACTCAATGTCTCATCTTTTCCACATTTTGAAATATACATGCTTTTTCATTGGACATGTAATTTATACTTATACTTTTAGTTTTGGTATATGTGAACAGAAGCTAATCAATATTTTTTTGATTGTATAAATTCCACAGTCTTGTCTATTTAGTATGTTTTATAAATCACATATTTTCTTTGCTGATCAGATCAAAATTTAATTCTCCACCACATGACATATTGTTGAAGATGAAAAGAAAGTTGACATTCAAAGAACGAGCTGACCAAAGCACCATTTTTGTCTTCAAGCTGGGGTTGTCTAGAATGAAACCTTGTCTATTAATGAATGGTCCTATATATGCATCCTTCCAGGTATTTACTATTTATCTTTTGTGTTAGGTCCATACATATGATATTGATAATTTTCTAAGACAATTAAGCTAGAAAGGAACCTGTATATGGATTTCCTCTAATTTAATATTCACCATGTTTGATGTTCTATACCACTTTTATTTTTATTTTTTCTTCTCAAAATATAAATCATAGGGAAACCCACAGGGCACTTCCCCTCACTCTGAGGATGGTTCCCATAGGGTAAACTGCATTCTGCAGAAGCTTGAGAATTTTCCAACAATCTGATGATGATCATGATATTCAATAATTGGCTCAGAAGAGAATCATGTCACAATGTGGGATTTGAATCTGAGTGGGGAGGAAAACAATTATCATTGCAACCAATCAGGCAAGGCCCACTTGATAGAGTCCAGACTGCACCTCTTATTGTAGTTTTTGGTTGAAAATTTACTGTAGCATCAATTAATTTTTTGTGTTGACAAGAATAGCAATATAAGGTTCTTTAGAGCTTGATCTTTTGGTAATTACTCTTGGAATATACTTAATATATGTTATGCTTTGGTATTTGGATGAAGTTAACTTATGATTTATAACGTAAATTTTAATTTTATTTTATGCACATTTGTTTTAAACTGAAGAATATTTCATGGTATAGGCACAAGATGCATCCTTACAGGCTATGAATGAGGATCTTACGAAACTTCAGGAACGGGTGTATTATGTACATATTAATTTCCGTGCGGATATTCTAGAAAAGTTCCTTTCAGAGAGTGGTCATCCTAGATACAATCCACATGTAAGAAGAGGATGTGAAATATTTTTTTCAAACTAAGCTAAAGTTTAGATATTGTTAATTTGTGTCAAACCAAACTAATGTTTAGATAATTTCAATCATGTCAAATTGTATTGTAAATTTAGTTTTCTGTCTACATTTTCTGCTTATTAGTTGAGGAGTTTGAAATTTTTATCATGTGGGAAGATTATTCATGAAGGAAAGGATCATCATAATTATGTGTCCCTTGCTACATCATTTTTGAAGAAGGATTCAGTGATGGTGAAACTTCAATATTTACATTCTTCAGAAAGTAAGCTATGGTTATACTTCACTTAATTATGTTGGACAGTTATGAAGGGGTATTTTTTCATAGAGGGAAGTAGTCATTCAAATGAGGCTGATCAATTTTGTAAGTGATTATCTATCTGATATAGCTGAAGATGACATGAATCTAGTTACCCATATTATAGTTGTTGATCTTACCTCAAAGAGAGGGATGAAATTTATTTGTCATGGAATTCACTATCTTGTAAGATTGTCTTATACAAGTTCAACTTCAAATTATGGTTTTAGCACAGTTTCATTATGAACTAGTCAAACATAATCTTGAATTTATCTTTCTTGCATGTTGTAATGATTTGGCCCTTGACTAAATTTATGAACTATTTGCAGTTGGATGGAAACAAAAGGGCACATAATGGAATGGTATATAACATCGATAGTCCAGTTTCATTTTCTCAGGGATCTCCTTGCTTGCTTCTTGTCAAGGTTATTGATTTTACTGCATCCTCTTTCAGGTAAGTGTGAGATAAATAGAGCTCTTGCCATTCTTTGTTGATTTAGTCTTTTTATTGTCTAAAGTACCATTGCTAGAAATTTGATACATTCTATGATATCAAATTTCAATACAAGTTTACTTGTATGGTAAAGTGGTTCCCTAACCATGTATTATATATAATATATCATAATCCAGGTACCATGCTAAGGATTTATAGTTTCTAAACCAGTTAAATATTTGGTATGAGGCACAACATTTATATAGTTCACAAAAAAGTAATACCAATGTCGAAATGTTTATCCAAAAAGTTGCTAAGTTGGATGAGTCAAGTGATTTGAAGTCTAATCACATGAGGTCTACACTGTCAGAAGTTTGTTGGGACTCCTTCAAGGATTATTTGCAAAGGGTATGTTGACTAAATCAACATTTCTGAGTTTTTCGGTTAAAATTATTACATTTAGAATGAACAGATTGAATCAATATTTCTGTTTTAAAGGGCATCCCTCTTATATCTGATTATCTTTTTTATTCTGACACGAAGCATTGTTTTTATACTAGCCATATTTCTTAGCCTTTCATAGCCATTGGTTTTTATTTGAGTGATCACCCCTTTCACTAGGTTGGATAGTTTTTCTTTTCTCTATTGAAAGATGTCATAAAATTATTAATTGTTAATATCAGACATATTTGCAATTTTAGTAGAATATGATATATTTTCTCTCTTCTCCCTATCATGGAGAGTGAAATGCAATCTCAGTGCTACTATTGTTTATGTTTTAATACACCTCTTTGCAGCTAATGCATGCTAGCTGTTGGGGGGTCTCCTTAGGGATATTCACTGATTAAACCTCAAAATTCTGCAACTTAATCTTCCAAGTCAGTGAATCGAAAGTGCACATCCAATCTTAAATTCTTTTAAGAGTTAGAAACATATCACTTTAGACATAAGTCACAAGACACAATGAAGCAAAACACAGAGGTAAAGGAAATGCAAGTATCTGACAAAGGACATGGTGACCCCTGAAATAGGACACACTATATATTATATATAATTTAACATAAAGATCCAAATTTTTTACAAGCTAGAAGTCTAGAACGTATTGATAATTTGATACCAATGATAAATTGTGCTTCAGTAAGTTTAGAATTAGAATTCAGAACCATGAATTGCAGATTTCTCATTAAGTTCAAAATCAAAATGTATTACATAGATGTTGAGAGAATTCCAATGGAAAATACAAAAGAGAGTAGAATCAGTAGATAATAGAAGTAGATACAAAATAGGGAAGAATCTTGTAGCTGGAATTTGTCATTTTGGACAGTCATTATTTGGTTGGAAATTATTATAGTTTGACAGTCCTAGTTGTCTACTAATTGAGGGCTAGAAATCAGGCTTGTTTGGTATAGCCATTCTGGCTATTCCCTTGGCTACAAAATAACTTGTGCTGGGCAATTACATTTCACCTCCTTTTTATTAGAAATAACATCCTATGGATAGTCACTGAAACACGTATGTCATGGCTAGAAATTACATCAAGTCCTATTTGTTTATTTGAATATAAAACACATGGCATACTAAAGAAGGATTGATTTCATTATACACTATTGACATTATTTCTGGGATAGTCTTTTTTGAGCTCTTTAGGATTGCTAAAGATGACAATTATGATAGCTACATTCACAATTTCTGACTGCTGAAAGTTTTCTTATTTGACATCCCTTTACATCATTTTCATTGACACAAAGCATGTCATGTTCTAAACGCTAATATCAATGGCATATATTAATGTATGATATATATAAGGCACACATTGGGATAACTACACACTACACTTTCTGATAGTCATATACCTCAAAAAAATTTCTAATCATTGTCACAATGATTCAGATTGGTACATTGAAATCAAATCAAGATTCTAACTTGTTTATTGATGTATATTTTTTTGTCACTATCATTTGCAATTTCATAGAAGAAACATATTTTTTGATTGCTTGGAGCATACTAAAATCATTTGAAATCTTTTCCATAATGATATGCAATCAACCATAAATCTGATAAGCATATCTAGATATTGAAGCTAATGCATTTAGCCTTAAAAGAAAAGCATTGTCACCTATATTTGAACACATTACTGACATACACATTTGTATGTATTTGTGTATATATTTACATATTTATTGATGAGATAATTCCTCTGTTCTTTGCCAAGTGCAGGTTGCTTTTCACTTGTTTTGTTGGACCAAAGTAATGGCCTATGCATATTATTATGAGCATGCTTTGACAAATGGTGTTCTCAACATAACAAAGATTTAATGAACTAGGGATAGTGATTTATATGCTTCTCCAAGAATATGGAAGTTCTAAGGTTGTTTTATTAAGTTAAAATGCTAACAAAAACAACCTAAAATTTCCTTTACTATTCAGATAGGGAAAACCAAGGTTTTCCTTAGAGCGGGTCAAATGGATGAATTAGATGTGAGAAGAACTGAGGTATTGGGAAATTCGGAAAAAATATTCAGTGCAACGTTCGTTCATATATTGCTCGGAAATAATTTCTTGTTTTGCGCAATGCTGACATTGATCTTCTCGCCTTATGGAGAGGTATTTCATGTTCATGTATTTGTAGGTCTATTGGGTCTAATTTTTTATGCATTTTGAGTACACCTGATGTTTGTTGGAATTGTTTCTTTTTTCCAAGTTAAATCTTGTGAAATTACTATGTACATTTTTTCAGTTATTTGTTTTCTCTTTTTAGCGAGCAGCAAAATTTATTGCTTAACATGTGTTGTTTGTAGGTAACCTTACTTGCAACCTTTATAACAACATGAGGAGGTAGGTTGTTGTAGTGCGTATACAAAAGCATGTGTATAGATATAAAGCTCAGGAATCTCAAAAGCACGTGTAGTGCGGATACAAAATCACATGTGCAGATAGAAAGCTCAGAAAGTGGATCATTGAGTATGAAGAGCCTGTTGCTGAGAGTTTTAAGCTGCTAAGTATGGTTTTGAAGCTGTCGCGGGATATACTTGTATGGCTTAGAAACCAAGTACAAGTGGGATGGTTTAGCTATTGTAATATTTTGAAAATTCATCGATGTACTAGATGATTTTCATTTAAAGTTATATGGAGATATTTTTTAAGAAAACTCATATTTATTGTAATACTTGACATTTCATATAATATAATTTGTGCGGTTTAAAACTTATATAGTTGTACTTTATATTATTTATAAGTGTTGTAATTAACTAATTACTATGACATTGCATAATTCACATGTGTATTAGATGATGATAAATAATATATGATTCTTTTTTAATTTAAACATAATATCATATTAAAAATTTATATTGATTAATAATGGACACCATTAAAACTACTAAAATATAATAACCGCACATAAAACGACTAAAAATGACTAAATTAGTGACCAATAAATGAGATTGATGACCAAAATTCACATTTAAAATGACAAAAAATTGAGAGATACATGACCAAACAATGAGATATAAATGACCAAAAAAACGACCAAAATTCACATATCAATGACCAAAAAGTAGTTTCGGTGGCTAATTTACAGTCTTTTATTACGCAAACAAATTTGGTCATATTCTAGTTTGTCATGTGGTCATTAATTTGGTCATAAATGTGGTCATATATTTGGTCATTGATTCAAATATATGACCAAATTAATGATCAACTGACAAGCTATAAATGACCAATTTTTGTCGCATAATAAAAGACCGTAAATTAGCCACCAACGATCGCCAAACTAAAAGTGGTCACTGATATGCGGATTTTAGTCATTTTTTTGGTCACTAATCTCTCATTTTCCACTAGTGAAGGGTTAGGGGGAGAAGGAGAGAGGGAGAGAGGGGGGGGGTTAGTGGTATGGGTAGGACTACGAGGAGAGAGAAAGTGAGAGAGAATTTAGTAAGGGTTAGAGAGAGACAAAGATGGTGGAGGTGGTTAGTTGTAGCGGGGAGGAGGATTAGGAGAGAAAAAGTGAGATGGGAGGTTAAGTTTAGGGGAACTAGGAGAGAGAGCGATAGAGAGAGATGGGGGTAGGGGTAGGAGGAGGAGGAGTAGGGGGATTAGGGTTATGGAAAGGACGAGGAGGAGAGAGTGTGGGGTGTAGGGGGTAATTAGCAGTAAGGGGACGAGGGTGTGTGTGAGAGAGAGAGAGAGTGTGTGACTGGGTGAGTGAGTGTGTGTGTGTGGGTGGGTGGGTGTGTGTGTGAGAGAGAGTGAGTGAGTGACTGTGTGTGTGTGTGTGTGTGAGAGAGAGAGAGAGAGAGAGAGGTGAAGGGGCTAGGGTTTTAGGTAGGAGGAGGAAAATTGGAGAGAAGGGACCCAAGCAAAGGGAGAGAGAGAGAGAGAGAGAGAGAGAGAGAAAGAGAGAGAGAGAGAAGGGGGGTGTTAGGGATTTAGAGAGAGATAGGGTGGGTTAGTTAGGGTTATAGGAAGAAGGAGTGGGGTTTGGGAGATATATATATATATATATATATATATAGGAGTGGATTTTAGGTGTAGGTGGAGGAGTAGGGGATATAGATAATAGGAAAGGGGGTCTGGTATGATTTAGGGGAAGAATGGGAGGGAGAGATTCTTAATATTAGCTCTTAAGATTATATGTAACAAAGTATGAGGTTGAAAATTTTCCATATGAAAGATCATTAGATCTTTGGCAATATATCGTGAAAGAAGGGGATAAAACAAGATAAAAATTTTCTCTAATGAACTTTATATGGAACATAATGTTTTCGATGATCATAATTTTTATACATCTAAATGGCACCTCTCCATTTGAGTGTCGACATCCCTCATGTTGGCACACAAAAGGACACTTATGGATAGAGGTTTGCCCAAAACACTATAGCTTGTCTTGTCATGAAATACATTCTTTCACCATCCACCTAGTTACTTTGTCATTTGCCTATGTTGAGATGTATCCGCGACTATTCTTATATACAACTCACACATCACTCGCGAGTCTCCTTTATAGCAAGTCACGAATCCATGTATTCACGCATTGCGCTTATACATAGTCATGAATCATTCGCGGGTTTCTCTACTACAGACCCGCAAATGTGTCTCAACATTAAAACATAAAAACACTTGCGCTAATGGGAAATTAGTTAAGTTATTTAACTTAATTTCCTTAACTGCTGTAACCTCCCTAACCTTCGAGAACTGCCTTATTTCACCCATATAAATACAGGCCTTGGGGAGGGTGTTGAGGACTTACACTTGGAGAACAAAGTTATGCTGGTGGAGTTTGTACAGAAGTCTTTGGAGCAGTGGAACTCAGAATCCTTTGGCTGCAGAGGAGTCCTTGTCTTAGACATTGGGTTGTATCTGAACTCTTTCCATTATTGATAATAAAGAGATTACTTCTTCCATATGTGTTTCATGTCTTGTGGTTTGATAAATGTTTATGCATCTATATGTGATTTATCTAACCTGCTTATATGTACATGAATCATCTTGTATCTGGAAAAGTGTTTCTTGACAGGTGAAAGAGGAGCAATCTTGAAGACATTGGAAGTGGAACAGAGAGGAAGAAGATTAGCAAGGATCGACCTTCGTTTAACAAGTAAGTCCTTTTGATCTTCCTATTTCTTAATATGCACTTTAGAAGTCAATTGTCTGCAAGTAATTGAGTATGTTGGTAACCCAAGACCTTAGGTTATTAGGTGTATAATCCTGTACAACAGAACTGGCGACTCCGCTGGGGAGCCCGGACTGCTGTAGGTTGTTTTTTGTCCTCCTGACCAGTTTTTCTTGTGAGTCTGTTTATGATTTGTTATCCTGTTTCAATACTTGCTTCAGCATTTGAAATTCTTGGGTTTTTCTTGATTTTTTGAGAAAATTTTTATACCCATTCGTGGGTTGTCTTTATAGACAGTCACGAATACTACTATGCATTCACGGGTTGTTATACTAGTCACTCGCGAGTTGCTCTTAGTGACAGTCGTGAATACTCCTGGAAGTGGGGATTTTTAAGATAAGTTTTGCTTGTTCTTTTCTTTGTTTGGTCCCTGTTTCTGATTAGTCTTTCTTTAAGAATGTTGTATAGTGGGTCTGAATACTGTTGGTGATCACATTTCCTTGCTTTTTCGGAAGCTCTTGAGTCTTTCTACTTGGTTTGTTTACTGCTTGCATACTAAAGTGTTTTGGCCTGTTTGGGTTGTGGGTTAAAGTGTCTTGGTCCAGATCAGTGACCAGGGTCTTGGGCTCAGTTTTTCCAGTTTGTCTTCTGACAGTGGCTGGTTGTCACTTGCCTTTGTAAGTATGCAGTGGTTCTTTGTCATTGTTAGCACCCAAGCTAGGGTTACTAGCCTTCCTCTATTGGTTTTCTGTTGGTCTTATCAGCCTTTTTGCTTCAGTTTGTTATTTTTATACAGTTTATAAGCGTCAAGTTTGCTCAAGCATAGTGCATTGTAGATGCATAGTAGAGTTTTGATTATTTTTAAAAGTGAAAAGAAAACATAGTTAAAGTTTTTGCATTGTGATTTTTGCATAAGTAGTGTTGTTTTCAATTTAAAAATATTATATCAAAAACTACAAAACATTGGCTTAGTTTCTTTCATCGTTGCTTTCTATTCATCAATACATATTTGCAAAAAATTAAAAAGAAGTTTGTTTTTATAATGGAAATTTTGCTTTTGATACACCTTTAATTTCATTTATTTCTTGTTTGATTCAAAACATCATACAGTATACCACTCCATTTCCTCTTGAGTAAAGAACAACCCTTTAAAATGAACGCATAAATTAAAACTTACTAGTAAGTTTTGTTTTATAGGGGCCTTTCACCTACTAGCTTAGGCTAGACTTGTGGGCTAGGAAGTGTAAACTTCCCAAAAGTTATAAACTCAGACGTAGTGGACCTTTCTTTAGGGAAATCCTTGACTATATCACTATATCTGGGAAGCTCCTCTCAAACGGGAGTTAAGCACTAGGCCGCATCGAGGCTTGGACAGAGGAGATAACCCTTCGAATCCTTGTCAAAATGTAGCCCAGGACTTTTACGCATCTGGGGATTCTGTCCTAGACAGAGTTTCGGGCTCAACTACCCTTCCCATGCGTACGAGTTCGGCTGACAACTGTCCCCCCAGACTGTTGGTATAGCCAAGGTAGCCTTTAGTCTCTTGTCTTTTTAGGGTTCATACCTAGGTAAGCCGAAAGGCTATTTCTGGTTCACCTTGAATGGGCTTGGAAGGTAACCCTTGTTGAAAGTGTAGGAGGGTGGTGGGTGATTCCTCCACTTGTGCCTAAGAACCACTTCAAGGACGCCAAGTAATTGTTCATCAGCTTTCTTTGCGAAAGTATATCTTTTACCCTGGTTTGATTGCTTGAGACTCTAGGAACTTTTTAGTGTATGCTCTGTGGTTTTTCCTATGTTTAGTTAGCCTTAGGGTGTGATTTGTTAAATTTTTAATTCTGGAGGACCAACATGTTAGAAGGTCAATAAGGTTGAGAAACCTTCCTCCTATCACTACATTGGAGCCTCCACCTTTACCTCAAAGGCGAAGATTAGACACAGACGGTTCATTCGAACCTGTAGGAATAAGTGAGACTCTTGGTGAACCGAAACTCATTGCTAACCATTTAAATATTGACACAGTTGAGATAGAAGAATTGCAAACTGACGAGTTTGCAAGAAATTTTAACTCCCCCTTGACTGATTTAAATGATCATGTGATCGTCCAGGTTAGAACTTTTGATTCACCAGTGCTAGGTGTACCTGTGGGTAGAGTCATGTCTTCTGCGGAAGTAAGTTCTTTTGTGTTTACCTCAACCCTTCCGGTTGAAGGGGTACTACCTCCCCCAATAAGTACCCCTAGATATAGTTTTCCTTCTACACATTTGACTCCAGGGAGCCGGGTGGTTCAACCACCGGTTCACTCCAACATAGGAGGTACTTCTGGTAACACGGTTGCTGGGATTCTCAGTATACCTACCATTCCTTCTTCCTTCCCTTACACTACCCAGAGTAGTCTAGTAGGATCCTTGGCTTATGTCCAAGGATTTCCTTGGAATGGGGGGCACATTCCCCCATCCATTCCATACATAGGTCCATCTCCTTCATATGTAGGAGTGTAGTTTGGGAGCAACACCTCTTACGAGCAGAGCTTCCAAACCCCTATTTCAGTCCCATACACGAGCTCTCCCTTTTCATTGTTTAGCGGAGGGATACCTGCTCCAGTATTTCAGACCCCTGCTTCTATGGGGACAGCCCGAACCACTTACACTGCACCTCCCACACAAAATCCTTTGGCTTACGGATGGAATCCATTTCAAAGCAACCTTCCCACTTCACAACTGGTGGTTGGGGGCAACCCCACTTTTACCCATGGGCATTCGGGGGTAGGTCCCTCAAATCCCCAAGTTGGCTCATTTACTACCCCAGTTAGGCCCAAACTTCCTCTCCTGGAAAATTTAAACTTGCCATACTTGTCAAAGTTGATGAATGACCCGGTGAGGCATGACCCCTTGTGGCCACTTGTTCCCACCAAATTGCCGTTAGACATCCCTAAGTTCGAAGGTAAAGCTGGTGAAGATCCTGGGGCACATGCCACCACTTTTCACTTATGGTGTTCTTCCAATTTGTTGAATGAGGACTCAATTAGACTGAAGCTATTCCAGAGGACCTTAACGGGTATGGCGGCAAAGTGGTATATTGAATTGCCTTCTGCTGCCTTTAGTAGTTTCTGGGATTTGGCTAGTGCTTTCCTTAGCCACTTTCAGCTTTCAGTTTGATACGATTTCGGAACAGACTTATTGTCTACTTTTAGAAAAAACAAGGCTACCCACATCTCGGATCACATCCAAGAGTGGAGGAGGTGAAAGAGCCTTATCAAAGCCAGCATTCCTCATGAGTTTCTATTAGAATGGTTCCTTAAATCACTGTTGCCATACATATCTAAGGATGTTTCCACATCACGAGTAATGAATGAATAAGAAGCCATACTCAGGGCCCAGCAATTAGACTTTATTTATTCACAGTCTGGGATCTTGTATGAGATCATTCTTGAAGCACCGAGGCCTTCGCATGAGGCAGAGAATCCTAAGCCTGGACCCCATGCTGATGGTGTGGTTGGGTCTGTTAACTCTCCCACCGTAGAGTCTTTAACTAAGAAACTTCACCAGTTGTCTATCAAATAGTCTATGGCGGAGGCAGCAAAGGCTACCCCCTCTCCCCAGAATGCAAATGTCTTTGCTCAAACCTCTCAGAAGGGCAATCAACAGCCCGACGGGAAGAAAAAGAAAGGTAAGAAGGGAGAAGGAAATCAAAACAAGCCAAAGCTTGAGAACAATGCTGACGGGGGAAAAAAAGAAAAGAAGAAGGTCAAGTTCCCTTGTAAGTTGTGCCAAGAGGACCACCTTACTCACCTTTTT
Source organism: Pseudotsuga menziesii (assembly GCA_001517045.1). Taxonomy (NCBI): domain Eukaryota; kingdom Viridiplantae; phylum Streptophyta; class Pinopsida; order Pinales; family Pinaceae; genus Pseudotsuga; species Pseudotsuga menziesii. The sequence goes on from LPNX011114405.1 coordinate 187,872, forward strand.
CCCCTTATGGATCAAGCCCAGAAGCTGCTCAAATCTCAACAACCGGCTGTCCTGAAGGACCCGTTTCCCCAAGGACAGAACTCTGCTTCAGCTTCTAATGTAGCAGGGGGCACTCAAACTGCCCCTGACCCTAATTATATCAACATGGTTCGATCTTCGACTTTGTTGCAAACCAGGAACAAAAACTATGAAACCGAGACTTCTTAGAAGGGTAAAGCTGTAGTTGAACCTTCCAACCCTCTCACGATAGAAAAACCTGTCGAAACTATGCCGAAGATACCGAAAGGTGTTTTCAAGAAGACTTTGCATAACCCTAATGCTAGGGCTTCTTCAAAATACTCAGTGGTTGAAGATTTAGCTCAAACCCCATGTGCAATGTCAGCTTTGAGGTGTTACAGAGTTGTCCTTCCCAGCGGGATGCTCTCTTAGCAGCTTTAGGTAGCATGGATTCTTTGAGTCTCATGGCGAAATTCAATCTGTCTGATGTCAAAATTCGCCTGCCTTACCATGTAGTCCTATCAATAGATGTCGTCCATGGTGGTAAGACCATTGGAAGGGTAGTTGTTGATGACGGAGCCTCTACATGTGTTATGTCCCTGGCCTGTTGAAAAGCTCTTGGATCCCCAGAGCTGGTCCCATCAAACACTTTACTTACTGCTTTCGATGGAAGATCCTTCCGTCCTCATGGTATCCTACCGGCTTTCGAGCTTAAGTTGGCAGGCAAAGCAGTGTCTATTGAAGTGGAAGTGATTGATGCTCCCTTGGACTATAATTTTCTTCTGGGAAGGAATTGGACTTATGTAATGTCTTTTGTTGCATCGGCTGTTCTTCGTGTCGTGGTTTTTCCACATGAGGGCAAATTGGTTACTGTTGACCAACTTGATTTTACCCGAAAAGGACGTTTAGAGTCTAAGGAATCCACTGTGCCATTGGTTGATCAGGTCAAACCTGCTGCACAGAGCTTGGGAGCTGGAATGTATGCATCATTGATGGGAACATTTGACCTTCCATCCCCGATGAATTACATTGGTTCTACTACTGTGGGGAATTCCATCACTATAATTGTTGATAGGACTGATCCTTGGGTCCTCCCAACTCCCCATGAACCAGAAGTGCCCTTATCGGCAGTAGAGGTAGCTTATCAATCCATCATTCAAGCTACTACTGATCCCATTCCAGATCCTCTATTAGTCTCAGATGATCTAGAAGAAGTCTATTTTCCCGCATGGGCGGAAAACTCTTTACATTCCATAGATTTCTTAGATACTGTTTTACGTTTCGATGAAGCTATTCTGGAAGCTATGAGTGGACATGATAAGATTTGTGAGGATCTTCATCATCGATCCTATTTCCTTCCAGATCTGAGCAGGATAGAAAACCAAGAGTTTAAAGTGAGACTGTTAGATGATATTAAGGTACCTATCAACCCTTTGCCTAGGGAAGGGGTGTTTGCTGAGGGGAATATGGCAAACATTTCCACCACTATACCTATCAATATCTCTGTAAACCCAGATGTCATGGAAAACATCTATATAGGTGCAAACTGCTCTCCGGAGGAGATTTCCATCTACACTGCCCTTTTCAAGGAATTCCGTGATATCTTTGCCTGGTCATATGAGGAGATGCCAGGAATTGATCCATCTATTGTTCAACATGAAATCCAAACCTATCCTGATGCCAAGCTGGTTCGACATAAATTAAGACCTGTGAACCCGCGTAAAGCGGCGGCTGTGAAGGTAGAAGTTGAAAATATCTTGAAAGCTGGTTTTGTATATCCCATAGCTTTGACTGAATGGGTGTCCAACCCTATTCCTGTTGATAAAAATAAGTGACTATTCACGTTTTTACAGACTTTAGAGACCTCAATAAAGCCTATCCTAAGGACAATTACCCCACACCATTCATTGACCAGATCATAGATGCATGTGCAGGGAGTGAAGTGTTTTCGTTTATGGATGGTTTCTCCGGCTACAATCAAATCCAAATCAAACCGGAAGACCAACATAAAACTTCTTTCATTTTCCCTTGGGGTACATTTGCGTATAGAAAAATGCCCTTTGTATTGAAAAATGTTGGGGATACCTTTCAACGAGCCATGAACTTTTCTTTTCACGACATAAAAGCCATTGTTGAACCGTACCTTGATGATCTGCCTGCACATTCTCACAAGAGGGTCCAACATCCAGATCATTTGAGGTTGATTTTTGAAATATGTAGATACTATAAAATTCGCTTGAATCCCCACAAGTGTGTTTTCTGTGTCGAGTCAGGAAGATTACTCGGATTCATTGTGTCTAGTAGAGGCATCCAGGTGGATCCATTGAAAGTTGAGGCCATTGTAAATCTGCCTCCTCCTCATTCTCTCTGGCAACTTCAAAGCCTGCAAGGAAATTCCAACTTTCTTCGACGTTTTATCGTTAATTATGCCAAGATCACTAAAGGTTTCATGCGCTTGCTCAAACAAGACACTCCTTTTGTATGGGATGAAACTGCACAACTTGCGTTCGAGGCATTGAAAAAAGCTTTGCTGTCAGCTCCTTTATTACATCCACCAAATTATTCTAGGGATTTTATATTATATATGGCCACGTCGGAGTTGACCATTGGGTTAGTACTAGTTCAAGAGGACAATAAGCTCATTGAGCATGTCATTTATTATCTTAGCCATGCTTTGGCTAGACCTGAGCTTAGATACTCCCACGTCGAGAAGTTAGCCTTAGCAGCTATTTATGCTATGCAGAGGTTGCGCCACTACATTTTACTAAGGACCACTACAGTAGTGGCGGATGTGAATCCGTTCCAATATGTTTTATCCCAACGGATTGTTGGGGGAAAATTCAATAAATGGATAGTCATTCTCTAAGAGTTTGACTTGGATTTTCAGTCCACTAATTCTAAAAATTCCTTAGTTTTTGCTAAGCTAATAGCAGAATTTCCCACCGAAGAAAATGTAGTGGTGGAGGATGACTCATTCCCAAATGAGCACATCTTCCTCATATCCACTTCTGATCCTTGGTATAGGGATATTCTAATATATATCCAGACTTTGAAGTATCCTACCGCTTACTCTAGGGAGGAACGACGTAAGTTACACCTTCATGCCAAGAACTACCTCATTATAGGAGATACATTATATCGACGAGGGGTAGATTCCGTCTTGCGTCGCTTCCTTACTCATGAGGAAGCGGAGATTGTCCTAAATGATTCTCATAATGGAGCATGTGGGGGTCATTTATCTGGGTTAGCAATGGCCCAGAAGATTTTGCATGCTGGTTATTTCTGGCCCACGATCTTTAAAGATTGTGTGGAAGCCGTGAAGCGCTGTCATCCATGTCAGCTCTACACCAAAAAAATGTGGTCGTATCCTGCTCCATTATTTCCTGTTGTCTCGGTAGGACCCTTCATGAAATGGGGGATTGATTACATGACATGAAACCCAGTCTCAGCTGGGGGGCATAAATACATCATTGTCACTGTTGACTATTTTACGAAATGGGCAGAGGCAATGCCTACTTTCAAAGATAACGGGGAAACTACAGCTTTCTTTGTTTTCAATCAAATTATTACAAGGTTTGGTATTCCCAAAGTTATTGTCACTGACCATGGCAGTAATTTTCAAAATAACATGATGATAGAACTAACCACCATGCTCGTATTTCGACAAGAACATTCTTCTCCATATTATTTGCAAGCAAATGGTCAGGTTGAGGCTGTTAAAAAGACTTTAAAAACTATCCTTAAATGGACAATTGATGCAGCCCGTTCTAATTGGCACGTCATGTTATATCCTGCTCTTTGGGCTTACAGAACTAATGTTAAGACTACCACGGGTTATTCACCTTTCCAACTCATTCACAGGGTGGAAGCAGTTACTCCGATTGAATGCAAAATCCTGTCCTTGAAGATAGCCATTCATGTGTTACCAGATACGACTGAGCTTGAAGAATGTCTAGTACTTCTAGAACACCTTGATGAGAAACATAGAGATGCGTTGACTGTGAATCAGGCTCATAAAAATAGGGTTAAATCTCAATATGATAAAATGGTCAAACCTAGGGTTTTCTCTGAAGGGGAACTTGTCTTGCTTTGGGACCAAGATAAAGAACCCTTGGGGGCAGGAAAATTCAAGGCTATGTGGTTAGGAACCTATGTCGTGTTGAAGGTATTAAGTAAAGGCACATATGAATTAGTGGATTATGATGGGAATAAGCTGCCTGAGCCTAGAAATGGGCTCTACCTGAAGAAGTACTATGCTTAGGCTTAGCACTTTTTCTTGTATTTTTATTGTATGTACTATTTTATGTACAATAGGTTGTCAGTTTTGTTTTTTATATTATCTACTGGTTGTTGTAGATGTCTTTCGAAATGTATGTAGGTTTCTCTGATGGCGCCAGTCATCGCACTTGTAACCTAGCTTTGGCAGCATGGTTTATCTATTCTCCCACAGGACAGCTTGTTGCCGCTGGTGGCGCTTGTCTTGGTCCTGCTTCTAATAATGTTGCTGAGTATAGGGCTATTATTAAGCTCCTATGGGATTCTTTGTCATGTGGCATCACCCAACTTGAGGTCCATTTGGATTCTCAGTTGGTAGTTTCCCAGCTCAATCGAGCTTATTAGGTACGAAATCCTACCTTGTTACGTCAGTTCATGCAAATTCGTTTATTGGAAAGACATTTTGAAGTTATTACTTTTAATCATATTCCACGTAACCAAAATTCATTGACTGATGCATATGCTAATTATATTTTGGATTGGCATCTCACACACATTTCATAAAATATACAGTAAACATGTAAAGAACACTTGTAAATAATCCGACAACCAAAAATCTATATATATATATGTAAAATATCTGTTTGTAGATAGATCGAGTCTGATCTGTAGATCTCGTCATATACAAAATATACAAAATGTGGATCATCATCCATCAAAATGCCCTAGAACTAAGCCTGGCCACCCTAGCCACTGGGACCACCTTGGTCCCCATGATCTCTAGGCACCCTGGCTTCCTCAGCCTCCTCGGCCTCGGCAGCCTCCACCGCATCTCTATATACAAATACTGCTCTAGCTACTCGCCTGAACAGTCATAGCCACACCGGTGGAACACCCACTACAAACTCCTGCATGGCTGTAGGTATGTGCTCAATCCGTATCGTAGGTACTCACTGGGTCAGCCTGGCCAGCTTCCCCTCTAGTACCCGAACCAATCCTGGGTCTCCTCCTACAACTGGATGCACGAACATGTGGGGGTGCCCTTCAGGGTGGACTAGTCCAATATATGCATTTTGACACATAAATCGGATTAAGACTTGTACATATGTATATCACTATCATTTCAAAAATTCATAAAAATTTGAAAATGATAAAAAAAATTAAAAAATCACTTACCCATCTTGCCCCATATTCCTCTTGGAGGGAGGACAAGGTTGGGGTCACCTCGAAAATCCATCCCAGGATATGGAAACTGCTCCAACACCGGCAGTTTTTATTCCCACAATATATAAAAGTCATCATCGTAGACACTATGTACTATGTCTCCTCCTCCTTGACAGAGGAATATGTCTCCCCATCGGCTCAGCCTCGGCTGACGTGGATGTCTGACCTGTAGTGGTATCGTAGGGCTCATAGCTGGTACTCTCGAAGAAGAAGAATGCTACTAGTATGCTGGCATAGCCAAAATTCTTGCGTCTTCCTCTCCTGCAGTCGGATAGTTGCCTCTTCATGATGGGGAGCACTCTCGAGCACCAATCATAGAGAGCACCTCTAAAGCAATCAACTACCACCCTCATCTGATTCCTGGTGGCCATATGTAACCCTGATGATCCTGAAAGTCTCACAATAGTACTAGCTAGTACCTGGAGTGTGAAATCCTAGATGTCTGCAATAATAACACTGCTGCCCCTCTTTTGCGTACCCGGTGTACAGAACATGTCAACATAGTTTTGGACACTCAAGGGGTCTTCGCCCCTACCAGTTCCCTCCAAGTTCACCGATGCCCCCCGTTGTGATAACCCAATTATGAAATATATATCCTCCACGGTAAGCTCTAAGGTCTCACCTTGAAGATTGAACATCCCCATGTCATGATCCCAGTAGTTGACCATGAATTCCAGTAAGTGGACGTTTTCCCACATGGGCGATGTACAAAAGAACTTCAGCAGCCCACAAGTCCTCAATGCTTGTATTGTGGGCGCGCTTTGGAGTGCCGCATGATCCATTATTTCATGCTCTCTTTCCCTCCACTCCAGCACCATATTTTTCCTGGAAAAAACACATAATTTGGTTCAGTATTTCATCATAAAAAATTAAAAATTTTACATCAATTTTGAATTTTTCCCTATAGTGCAGCATTCGCGACTGTCTACTTAGACAAGTCGTGAGTCATTCGTGACTCTCCTACTCAACAACCCGCGAGTGAAACGCGTATTCGCGACTCTTACGCTTAGCAACCCGCGAATGTGCTTTGCCATAATTTAGGATGATGTAAAATACTGAATTGACCTCTAAATTTAATATTTGTTCAGATCAAATTGACGAGTTCAGGGTGTATAATTACCTGAAGTTGACGAATTCCAATTCTGACAGTCCAATTGTCCACAGTGATCGATCAAAGGTAGAGGGTAAACTTTCCTTTTTGGTTCAAAAAGTTCAAATGGTGAGAAATGTTTTAATTTTCAAACTATTTATAGAAATAATATTTTGTAAAGTGGGTCTTTTTATATAGTTTGAAATGTCAATTAGGTAATATCACCCTCTTTGTGCCTTGGAACAGGTTTACCAACTTTTACAAAGTGTTGATGCTTCTATAGGGTGGTTTTGCTATCTCCAACACATGTTGGCACCTTATCACTCCACATTAACCTTAGTATTCAACGTTTTGCCATGGACTATGGTATTCTAAGCCTTTAGTCCCTTGTCTCTACCATTTTTCTTCCATGGCTAGGGTCCTTATTTCATGAGTATCATCTTTTTATGCCCTTGTCATCCTTTGGTACTCATGCCGTCACTGTTTCAGGCCCAGGGGTTTCCTCATAGCTATTTTTCACGCCAAATAGAGCTTCTTCTAAATCTCTTTTTACAAGCTATCCCTTTATAGGACTCCCCGACCTTATGGAGTTTCTTTAGGCCCAGGTTTGACTCCTTCAAAACAGACTTGACTGCCAAGTTATCTCATTCGTTCAAGCTCGTTAAGAATATGTGAACGGGCATCCGCATTGGTGGTAAGTTATCTCTTTCTCGGACCATGCGGAATAATACAATAAAGGATCACTCTCTTTTCTTTGGAATTGAGAAGAGTATTCTCAGGTATAGATTTATCACTTTTCTGGACCTGAGGGACTAAATATACGGAAAAGGAACACCCGGTTTGAGCTTAGTTTTCTCTTTTTCGTGCGTTGGATCCAAACATGAAAAAGATTTCGAGTGTACTTTGTGTCTTTGTCATGCTCGTTAAACACTAAAGAACAAAGCAACAAGTTTATTGTTGTAAGCCCCATTTCTCATAACCAAATGGATCTTTCTGAGTGATCTTGCTTTCCTTCACACTCGTAAAACTCAAGCTATCTTATGCTGTTCTGGAAGGAGCGTTGGGTAGGTGGTAATTTAACCTTTTTCGAACCTCCCTGACTAAGTACGAAAAAGGTGCACCTTTTCTTCTTCTAAAGTTAAGAGAGTTCTTATGTGGTTTGTTTTATACTTTTTCAGCCTCAGGGGACTAAATTGGATGAAAAAGGACCCCCCTAGAGTCTTCTTTGGAGTTTTCAGACTCTCTAAATGTGAAAACACCGTCTGAGCATGTACTAGTTCGGGCTCATTAAATCCATGAATCAGTGTTTCAAGCATTATTTTCCCATCTCTTCAAGCTTTTTAAAAAATGAAGAGGGAACCGAGTTTACTTTCCTGGACTCGTTAAAATTTAACAGGGAAGGTAAGGAATAATTTTTCTCTTTTTTCAATAATGGCAGCATGTCGTCCTTGAACATAGCACTCTTTGCTTTCTGATATCCATGTTTCAGTATACACTTGTGTTCAGCTATTACTTTGATTTTCTTACTCCTCCTCTTGTCCATTATACCTGGGGAATCTGATCATGTCTCCTACATGACAGATAAGTCTAGTTGTTTTATCTATCTGTTGTACGCTGCCTTGGGTCATCTCTGTGTTGTGCTCGCTGTTCAAGGACTCTTCCCAATATTTGATCTATAACCTGATCCCATCATTGTTATATTTGTTATCTATTTGTGTCTCCCTTCTTTTGCCCAGTTCCTAGTCACTCTTGTGATCCGTTGGAGGATATGTTGCCTTCCTTATCACAGCATGGTTCCGTTTCAGTACTTCTTGATGACGAAGACCTAGAGTTTTGACGATCATACCTCTGGATTCAATTTCATCATTGGTGAACTCCTTTGCTTCAGTTGTTAATTATCACCTATTGGTTGACAGACTGTTGAATCCTTTCCATGTTCGACTTCAGCTTACCCTTATTCACATGGCTTGGATTGTACTGGTTCTTTGGTATCCTTATGAAGACCTTAGTCTCTCACATATGGACTAAGTTGTGCAAGATTATGTTTGATCTATCTAAATAGCTTCCAAATCTTTGAAGACTCATCATTATTGTATATTGTGGCTTCGATCCACCTTTGTAATATATGTGGTTCTATACCCATATCATATGATGTAATCAAATATTGTAAAGGAGCTAATGTTCCAGTAAATTGAACATAGCATCCTCAGATGTAACTTTGTATATGACATTACTATGCTTTGTTTCAGGTACTTTCTCTACTCCATTGGATTTCTGAGTTCTCCAAAGATGAATATTATAATGTATTTTGGCCATCGTTCCCCTCTGACCTCACACATTAGGGGGCATTTGTTATACACCTAAATGGCACCTCTCCTTCTGAGTGCTAACATCCCTCATGTTGGCACACAAAAGGACACTTATGGATAGAGGTTTCCCAAAACACTATAGCTTAGCTTGTCGTGAAATACATTCTTTCACCATCCACCTAGTTACTTTTCCATTTGCCTATGTTGAGATGTATCCATGACTATTCTTATATACAACTCACGCATCACTCGCGAGTCTCCTTTATAGCAAGTCGCGAATCCATGTATTCGTGGGTTGCGCTTATACATAGTCACAAATCATTCGTGGGTTGCTCTACTACAGACCCGCGAATGTGTCTCAACATTAAAACATAAAAACACTCCCACTAATGGGAGATTAGTTAAGTTATTTAACTTAATTTCCTTAACTGTTGTAACCTCCCTAACCTTCGAGAACTACCTTATTTCACCCCTATAAATACAGGCCTTGGGGAGTGTGTTGAGGACTTACACTTGGAGAGCAAAGTTATGCTAGTGGAGTTTATGCAGAAGTCTTTGGAGCAGTGGAACTCAGAATCCTTTGGCTGCAGAGGAGTCCTTGTCTCAAACATTGGGTTGTATCTGAACTCTTTCCATTATTGATAATAAAGAGGTTACTTCTTCCATATGTGTTTCATGTCTTGTGGTTTGATAAATGTTTATGCATAAATATGTGATTTATCTAACCTGCTTATATGTACATGAATCATCTTGTATCTGAAAAAGTGTTTCTTGACAGGTGAAAGAGGAGCAATCTTGATCAAGACTTTGGAAGTGGAACAGAGAGGAAGAAGATTAGCAAGGATTGACCTTCGTTTAACAAGTAAGTCCTTTTGATCTTCCTATTTCTTATTCTGCACTTTAGAAGTCGATTGTCTGCAAGTAATTGAGTATGTTGGTAACCCTAGACCTTAGGTTATTAGGTGTATAATCCTGTATAACAATAATGATGGTTCATTTGGAGAAGGTCATGTTCAGAATGTCAAAATTTCAGACCGGGGCCAAAATGTCAATTGGAAAATGGATTTCACCTATGATTGTATATGATCTAATACACATGAGGGACTCTTGATTCTTATATTGGTATAGGTGTTCCATGTACCCTTGTAAGTTGTTGGTGATCACTATATTTGAATTTGAGGTTGTGTTTTAGGTAAAATTAGATTCTACATTTTACATTTTTGTTGTAACATTGATTATTTGAGCTATATTACCTTCATGCATATTATTTTAAGATTGGTGTTTTGATATTTATCTCTTACATTGTCTCTTTCTTGTATGTGACATGAAATGACATTGGAATTTGAGAAATCTAGGCCTAGGAGCTATCTCTTCACATGGATAGTGTCCTAACATTAAAGGATAAATAACTAATTTGACAACACTTTCACTAAGCAAGAATGGGCTCATTAAAGTACATGAAAACATGTTGGTGTTCAACATGAATATCTTGACAAATTCTTATGGTTTGTTTATTTCTTTGTTTGAAGCATTTTGTTGGTTTTTGAAGTTTGTGTGTATTTTGGTTAAATATTGTGTTAGTCCCTTGAATTATTCTAGTTCTCATTTGATACTTGATTTAACCCTTTGTTGTAGCTTGAATCAAGAATGGTTTTAGTCAATTTCCATTGATTCATGGTTTGAGAAAAGTTTTGCTTATTACCTTTTAGTTGCATGAATTAATTGTCTTCACATTTTCGATTCTTTTATATTGATTATATATTTTCTTTGTAATAACTTATTGTTATTCAAAAAAATAAATGAGATCTACATAGCTAATAAAAGAGAAAAATGGTTTATGCACTAGGTTCCTATGAATTGATCGTAGGATACCTATTGGCACAATACCAACATCCATCTAATGCAATAATAAATTGGCATAATTACAATGCATAATTGTATTAGCCTCCACGACCACAATTCGATAGTGGAGGCCAAGATCAAGCATAATGTTTTATTCTATCATTTTATCAGTTTGTCAAGGTTCAGGTCCCCACATGTCCACTGGACCATTAAGGGATGATATAACAAGTGGAGTCCCCACTTTCCCTGAATCTAGTCAGTGCAGTTGTGTTTCACTGACACATTCTAGTTGTGAATCGCGAGTCTACATGTTACGCTGTTGATGATTTAATTCCTGTTATTTGACTAATGTTGTTGTTCCTCTATTTTTGAAGTAAGTTGAAAATTCTTTATGGTTGCAATATTGCTATATGTCAATTTGAGGCTACATTTAAGGTAAAAATAGATTCAGGGCACTCACACGAAGTTGGTTCAACTTTTTATTCCCACTTTCAAAATTGAAAACGCACATCCAAAATATAAATCTATAATTCATATGCATTATTAATGCTATGTTCGAAAAACCTGAGCCCAAAATCGAGGCTAAGGTTAGTTAGCCAATATTGCACTTGAATTTTTTAAGAGCTACAAATCGCAAGTGTGATATATCGCACTTGTGATTTGTAAAACAAACAAAAAATAGAGGTCTACATCCTCATATTCTTATTTTCACAGTGAAGGCTGTGATATCGGGAAAGCAAAAAACCACACCAGCGATTTGAGATTGAGTCTTTGGAGGAACCTTTGGAGGATAATTTGCAAGGTCTAATTCATAATTTGGATGCAATGGAAGGAAATATTGATTTCCTTCACAATTGCTTTCAATTTTTGTTTGTTTTTGTTAATTTTATAGTTTTTATATTTGTTAAAATGAATTTAATAAAAAATATTGAATTAAATCAAACAATGATATATTAAAACAATTTGTAATTTGATGTTTTAATCTTAACAGATAACATAAATGTTGAATATAATGTGCAAAATGAACCCAACAATAACCTAGAACCAAACCCAAACACAAACCCAAACACGGAGGGGGGACAAGACATGAATTCATAGATTCTGGGTCGTTTGGGTGCATTGAGGTGCCTTATCTCAGTTTTTATAGGGGGGGGGATTTGATACAATCATTAGTTGAGGAATTGGATACCATAACAAACACAATTTCCAATTTCCATGGAGCACTATACAACATAAGCTCGTACAGAGAATCCATGAGGCAATACTATTTCGATGGTTTGAGCTATAAAGACATAAAAAAACTAAAGATAACCAAAGACCAATTGTTTTCATTTTTATGGGACCCTGGCACTAAATTAGTTCCACCCACCAGTCGAGCACACATTTCCATAGATTGGTGCATGAAACCAAATGTGAAATCCAATTAGATGGATCACTAGTACATGGTCTTCGATGAAGACCCTCATGGGAATAGAGACATCCCATTCTATTTCCTTAGGAATTTGTATGTATAATTTATCTTGGGGAAACATGTTAACTACTTCAATATTTTATAGTTCCAAGGTGTGGGTCATGGGATGCCCCAAGATGCAAAAGGGGTTACGATCCATGCCCTCCATGCACACCAAAACCTGCTCAGGTATATCCTCCTGCGGGTCCTGTGATTGATGATACAAAGGAGGCCTTATTCGACTTGGAAGAATCATTGCTTCAACATAGGACTATTTTCCAAGGCAATGTAGGACAAGGGGTTGGCACTTCTATGGTTGGCCCATCCCACACTCAGGATCCATATACTAGGTCTCCAACCCATACTAGAGGTAAATCTCACACTAGAGACACAAAGTGTTCAGAGTGTCGTGTTATTCCACGCCCTTTCACAACATGTGGAGGAATATGTTATGGGCCTACTTCAGAGTTTCGGGATGATGGATTACTTCGATATGTAAGTAAAACTCATTATTTTCATATTATATTTTGTTTTATATCACAATTTTAAATTGTTTCATAATTTATTTCTATTTAATTATCTAACAAATTATGTGAACAAATATACATCTGGGGTCTCATCACACCCCATATTCGCATAGTCCAATGATTGACGTTGATGACATTGATGCAGCAGTTAATGCTACATATGGTTTTGGTGCTTCACCATTAGCTGTAAGAACTTTACTTTTTTATTTGTCATTGTTATTTACATATTTATAGTAGATATTACAGCATTCAATACATCCTAATATGGATACAATATATTTTATGTAGGGTGGGCAATATGAGTTTGTGGAATCCCAGCCAAGTCCCTCGCATGTAGAGGAAGATTTCTAGACACGTATTATTTTAATTATGATTTTAATAATTCAACATGTATGCTTTTAATTATTGGAAATTTTCTAATTGTATGTTTATGTTTTGTTACATAGCATGATATCTATGCTAGTGGAATGAACTTTATGATTGGGGACCCACCTCTTCCCCCCAGGTACATGTATGTTTCGCTTTCTTTGAAAAAATCATTTTTCTTCCATCTTGTATATGTCTCGTTTTCTTTGTATTATCTGACATTGACATATGTTACTTTATGCAGGCATCTATTGAGAAAATGGTTCTTAAAGAGAACCAAATCCAGGTTTTGGGTGACCCACCCACTAGTACATTTTGATCCAAAATCCGACGGTTTTTTCCGACAGCGCGTGGATTTTTTCTTTTAACCGTGCCAAAAATCAGAAAGATTAAATTTTTTTTTGAAATGGTGGGGATAAGTGTCGCTTAAGTGATGGAAATGCTCCTAAGTGTCGCTTAAGCGACGGTGCTAAAATTTCTATCCTCCTAAGTGTCGCATAAGCGACGGATATCTTCCTAAGTGTCGCTTAAGCGACGGCTCTAAAATTGCTTGATTTTTAGGGTGGTGATGTGCCTACATTGAATTATTACTCCAATGCTCTATTTAATGTGAATTATCCCTTCATTTGTATATGTCTCTCTAATCATTCACTATCTCATCTATATTATTGAACTTAAATCCTTACCACTTCAAATAATATGAGAATATACCCCTCCCTCTCTACAAATAACCAACACAATTCAATACCAAATTACTATATACCTTGTGCAATAAAATTCCTATCCTCTTATTCTCTCATAAATTTATCAAATCCTTAGTTGTACATTCTTTCTTCTACTCAACATAAACTACTCACTTGCATGGTTCATGCCCTCATTACAAACTTCCCCTCTCTCTCTCTCTTTTCCAATGACCAACTTACAACCTAACAACCACCCTACTAGGATGTCTATTAATAAGAGATCCCCCTATATTGTAGTCTCTCACCTTGTGTCTCTCAAGGATTTATTAGAGGATATCTTAACACAACCTATTTAGTCAAGGATAAAATAAAGTGATTGAGTAAGAATTCAAGGATTCAATTGAGAAGACTAAAACTACTATCCCTTGGATTTAATACATATATAGTTTAAGTTTGTTTGTATAATTTTCTTTTAAAGCAAAAGAAGGTCAAAGTAAGGCATATTTTGATTTAGTTAAAGTTTCAAGGCCCACTAATTTAGGAATGATTTCAAGGGCTGTGGGAATAGGAATTAGGAATGATTTCTAGCTAGCTTATTTTTATGTTTGACTTAAGAAAACAAAGTACTATGTAAATGGTATCACTAATTTGCAACAAAATAGAGAGATTTTTTAAAACAACGGCGGGATTTAGAAAATGGGAGGGAGAGGGAAGCAAGACCTGCGGCCTCCTGGTCTCATTGCTCACCAACTCGCTCCCTCTCTTATTAACCAGCAAGTCTTGAAACTACCCAGAGTATTGTACTATTTTCTGGTGAGCTCACATGCAGAGAACTTTGAATCTCAGAGAATTCCTGGTGATCTCACATGCAAAGAATGTTGAATCTCAGAGAATAATTTTGAATCACTCCTTTTGTCAATATTGCTAATTGGGGGTTTAATGTATTTAACATTATGTTTTGGCAGCTGAAAGGGTCGGTAGCGATTTCATTTGGGGGTACTCAGGAACCGGCAGCGTATGGGGAATTGGTGTCCATTGGAGGGTTGGGGTCCGATACCAACAAGAAGCTCAGAGCATCCATTTCCGAACCACTGTGAAAACCTGCATTCACAAATTGTATTGCTCTGTTTCTAGTTAATTTTCTGTTGAATATTGACTTGACATGTTCATTACCCTAACTGCTTGCATTTTGAACAAACTCAACATTGAAGAAACGGCTGCTTGACATATGTTGATGCTAGTGAAATGCGTGGAAAATGTCTCAATCTAACCTGGTGTTGAGCAATTGAGAGAACGTGTGGAGTCGACATGCATTGGGGAACCCTGGCATTGAATCTGTCTGAGCATTTCGATTTCATCTGCAAATTAAATCGTTCAGCAACCCTTGTGGAGGATAAACTATGCGATCTGTAATTTGAATTTAATCATTGTTAACACGGATCTGTTCTTCCCATTATTTTTACCAAATCGTTGGAGGTTTGTTGGTTAATAGTGTAGAGATGAAGTATTTAATCTTGTGGTTTCCAGTATAGCCATGAATATTGATCAAGTCTAGTATTGTTTTGTTAGTCTTCCATGGATTCTCCCCTTAAATGGTCAGTTCTATATCTTCACTACTATGTTTGTATAATTGCAGATATCTCACATTATGACTCCAACTTCTTTACCAAATAGATACTATTAGCGTTATCATGAATTTCTCTTATGCACAATATCATGGCCTATTACATCTACTATTGGAAATACAAGAGTTAAGATCAGTTTAATATGTGTTTCTAATTAATGTTCTGTCAAATAGAAGCTTGGCAAATTATTTCCTCTTTTCTCTTTGCAGAAGGTTTGAATGGCATTGATGGGCTTCATGTGGATCTTGATGCTGTTCATACAAATATTGTAAGTGTCTTTGATTCTTACATAGTTTTGGGTGTTAAAGAAAGGTAGTTGTACATTTTTTCATTTGCTCCTTTTGTTTTTGTGATAATTATAAAGTTCTAATTGTTTATTGTAGAAAGTAACCATGGCAGTGCCTTTGGGCTCTTGTACTACTGTTGGGAATGTAACTCCATTTGCTTTCTTCAACCAGGTCTTTGTCTATATAACTGTCGATTCAACCCCTGGGGCACAAGTGCTTTGTGAAGCCATGATGCATGAAGGCATTCTTTCAATTCCTATGGGTTTTTCCAGGTGGGTACTCTTATGCTCAAGAAAAAGTTGGTTCTATATAGAGTTAGGTTAGTTAATTCTGTAAATCAATTTGACTAGCGATGTGTCTGATCTTATACCCATACTGTAGGAATACAGCCTTATGTTGAAAAAACATTATTCTTCGAATAAATAACTTCAATAACTTAACTATGCAAGTTTGATTAACTTACCCTGCAGCACTCTCTAATCTGAATGTTATGGCCTTATGTTGAAATGTCATTACTTCTTGGAAATAAATAACTCCAATAAACATAACTATGAGAGTTTGGTTAACTACCCTGTTGCAGCAGCTTGTAATTTTTTTTTCAGATCCAATACAGGCCAACGCCTATCTATTGCATTTAGAAAATGGACTAATTAC
>LPNX011114427.1:7868-127787 GCA_001517045.1 Pseudotsuga menziesii
ATTTGTGATTTTGTAATTTGAAGTTTATGTCTATATTTTTGGTGGTAGGTAAATGCTAATAAGTATAACAAATTATTTATTTTAGTGAATGATATTTAGTTATTAAATAAAAATAAAAATATAATATATAATGCAAGATTGTTTCTGAGAATTTTGGCTTTCATTTGGTTCGAAGTTTTGATAACTTAGTATTTGAAATTTGGACCAAAAAACTCGCTTGTTTTTGCATGCCTTGTTGTGATGGTGACTNGATAATTTTGGCTTTCATTTGGTTCGAAGTTTTGATAACTTAGTATTTGAAATTTGGACCAAAAAACTCGCTTGTTTTTGCATGCCTTGTTGTGATGGTGACTAGGATTTGTGTGAATCATTGGATTGGGTTGATAGATGGGATCGCATATCACTTCCACTTGATCAGCGTGCAATTATTGAGTTAACTCTGTTGGAAGAAGACCAATCATCTATTTCTATAGATTTTGATCATGTCTCAGACCTTATACAACCTGGTATGATGCATTTCCTTAACAAGTTTTTGTTTATTTACGTAGTCTTGAAACTCAAATTAATGGCCTTGTATCACACAAAAAATATTTGATCATATACCTACAATCATATTATGATGAACACATATAAGCAATGGTTTCCTCAAAAGATAGTGAATGGGGTGGTGATTACTAGTTGGCATGTTGTATAGAGGAGAAGCAAACCCTCATTATGTCCATGATTGACGATGAAAACAACCACCTCCCAATCAGGTCTATGGTTGTTAAAGGTGAATACCTTACACATGACAACAATGCAAGAAAGAAGGGTGGATATGTTTATAGGGATTACAAACCAAGTGCAAGTGTGTATCACTTTACCAACTTAATCATTGGTACAAACCTCCAGGTATGAACAATGCCTAGCCGAAATTCATCGAAGGTACGCTACCTCTTATTGGATACAGAGCACGCGAGACTAATGGAGACCATCATTATAAGAGATGATCTGGAGGGCTTGGTTGTATGATAATAGGTGGGATCTAGCATGATGAGGTATGTATCATAATTTTAATTTTCCCATGTATGTTGCTTATGAATATGTCAATTTTGTGTTCTTGATATGTGAAATTTTCCATAATGTTGTTTATAAATATGCCAAAAGTTCTCTTGTAGGTCAAGTTAATGAACATGCCAAATTTTACATATGATCAATAAACCCTATATATCAATGATATGAACATTTCAAGATCTCATTCACATGATATACATACATGTACCTCTTTAGGTCATACCTGTCAAAGTTCATTGTAGGCTCTCTTACAGGACTAAAACCCTAATGTTTCAAGCAGGTAATATTGTCAATGTTTTCAGTCGATATATAAAACAAGGATGATGGAAACAAGATGCCGCAATGATAACTTTATGTTTTAAGGCTTCTATAGTTTCCTTCTTGAAAACTCACCTCTTATACCCGCCTGTCCATTTCCTGTTGACCTCTGTATATGGAGGTTTCTGAAACTAGGGTTTTGCTCAATAGGGGACAATGCATTTCACGCCAACGAGGGCCAAACTTGGAAAGCCATGGATATTGGGGATGCAATTGGCGTTGCCATATTTCCCATGCCCAAACACGCTAGCAGGAGTTGACAAAATTCAAAATTGTGGCTCTGTGAGGTTTTTTGCGCACTGGGCACAAGTCCACCAAGTGTCCCTGAACGGTATCTAGAGGTGACCTGCAACTCACCATAGATCAATGCTCGTGCCTGCGATCGAGAAATCGTTGATTCCGTTGGATTTGTGACGTGGGATTTTAGTTGGGGGGGGCCTCTCCTACTTATCCATTTCCTGGTGACCACCGTATACGGTGGTTTCTAAAACTAGCATTTCGCTCAGTAGGGGACAATGCATTTCATGCCAACGAGGACCAAACTTGGAAAGCCACATATGGTGAGATGCGTTTGGCTTTGCCATATTTCCCATGCCCAAACATGCTAGTAGGAGTTGATTGAATTCAAAATTGCGGCTCCGTGAGGTTTTTTGCGCATCAGGCACAAATCCAGCAAGTGTCCTTGAAAGGTATCTGGAGGTGACCTACAACTTGCCATAGATCGATACTCGGGCCTCTGCTCGAAAAACTGCCAATTCTGTTGGATTCATGACATCGGATTTTAGTTAAGGGGGGGCCTCTCCCGCCTATCCATTTCCCGGTGACCTTTGTATATAGCGGTTTATGAAACTAGGGTTTCACTAAGTAGGGGACAATGCAGTCACACCAACGAGGGAAAAAATTGAAAATCCATGGACAGTGGGGATGCGGTTGACGTTTCCATATTTCCCATGCCCAAACACACTAGCAAGAGTTGAAAGAATTCAAAATTGCGGGTCCGTGAGGTTTTTTTTGCACCGGGCACAAGTCCACCAAGTGTTCCTGAACGGTATCTAGAGGTGACTTGCAACTCGCCATAGATCGATGCTCGGGCCTTCGATCGACGAACCATCAATTTCATTGGATTCGTGACATGGGATTTTAGACAATAGGGGGCCTTTCGCCCTTGTTCATTTCTCAGTGACCACTGTATACGGTGGTTTCTGAAGTTAGGGTTTCGCTCAGTAGGGGAAAATGCAGTCACGCCAACGAGGGACAAACTTGGAAATCCATTTACGGTGAGGATTCGTTTGGCATTGCCATATTTCCCATGCCCAAACATGCTAGCAAGAGTTAACAAAATTCAAAATTGCAGCACTGTGAGGTTTTTTGTGCACCGGGCACAAGTCCACCAAGTGTCCTTGAACGGTATCTGGAGGTGACCTGTAAATTGCCATAGATCGATGCTCAGGCCTCCAATCGATGAACCGTTGATTCTGTTGGATTCGTGACATGGGATTTTAGCTAGGGGGAGGCCTCTCCCTCCTATCCATTTCCTAATGACCTTCGTATACAGTGGTTTATAAAACTAGGGTTTCACTCAATAGGGGACAATGCAGTCACACCAATGAGGGACAAACTTGGAAATCCACGGACGGTGGGGATGCGGTTGGAATTGCCATATTTTCCATGCCCAGACACTCTAGTAAGAGTTGACAAAATTCAAAATTGCGGTTTCGTGAGGGTTTTTGCGCATTGGGAACAAGTCCACCAAGTGTCCCTGAACGATATCTAGAGGTGACCTGCAACTCGCCATAGATCGATGCTCGGGCCTCTGATCGATGAACCATCAATTTTGTTGGTTTCATAACATGGGGTTTTATCTAGTGGGGCCCCTCTCCCTCCTGTCCATTACCTGGTGACCACCGTATACGGTGGTTTCTAAAACTAGGGTTTCTCTCAATAGGGGACAATGCATTTCACGCCAATGAGGTCCAAACTTGGAAAGCCATGGATGGTGGAATGCGGTTGGCGTTGCCATATTTTCCATGCCGAAACACACTAGCAAGAGTTGACGAAATTCAAAATTGCGGCTCCATGGGGTTTTTTGCGCAATGGGCACATGTCCACCAAGTGTCCCTGAACGGTATTTGGAGGTGACCTGCAACTCGCCATAGATCGATGCTCAGACCTTCGATCGACGAACCATTAATTCCATTGGATTCATGATGTGGGATTTTAGCTAGGGGGTAGCCTCTCCTGCCTGTCCATTGCTCAGTGACCTCCGTATACGGTGGTTTCTAAAACTAGGGTTTCGCTCAGTAGGGGAGAATGCAATCACGCCAACAAGGGACAAACTTGGAAAGCCACGGATGGTGGGGATGCAGTTGGCATTGCCATATTTCCCATGTCCAAACACGCTAGAAAGAGTTGACGGAATTCAAAATTGCGGCTCCGTGAGGATTTTTGCGCACCGGGCACAAGTCCACCAAGTGTCCCTGAATGGTATCTGAAGGTGACCTGCAACTCGCCATAGATCGATGCTCATGCCTCCGATCGATGAACCATCGATTTTGTTGGATTCATGACATGGGATTTTAAATAGGGGGGGGGGGCTCTCCCACCTCTGTATATGGTGGTTTCTGTAACTAGGGTTGCACTCAGTAGGGGACAATGCATTTCACGCCAACAAGGGTGAAACTTGGACAATGCATTTCACGCCAATGAAGGCCAAACTTGGAAAACCCTATCCCTAACTAGGGTTTACTGTTTAACATGCATGGCTCATAACCATAACCCTGCTAGGGAAACCCTAATATTATCTTAAACTATCACAACTCAATTCAGAATCAATCTCATGCCCAACTCAACTTTTTCAAATCCGGTGGACTTATGCTTCAAATCATGTTGATTCACGAAGTTGGTTCTCTATCTTTGGATTCTATTGTAGTCCCCTTAATGCTGAATGATTAGTCATTGGGTGCACAAGGTTTGTTAAATAGTGTTGTTGGTCATTGATGAAATGTGAAGCATGTATTGCACTTAGTTTTATTAAATTACACTTGAGAATTGACTTAACTTGTAATATAATAATCCAAACTCACAATTTTTAATTAGATATATCCAATTGGTGTGCATGTAGTGAGTTCATTGAAACCTTGAAATACATTGTATTGCACTTATATTTATTAAATTACATGATCAATAACTTTGACTTTACTTGTAATGATCATCCAAAACCACAATTTCTAATTTGATATCCAATTAGTGTGCATGTAGTGAGATCATTGAAACCATTAAATATAATAGTTTGTTCTTTTGACATAGTGCATTCATAAGTAATAGATAATCCACACAAATCAATACAATAGATTGACACAAGAACATGTGGAAACCAAAGAACAAATTTAAAATGAAATGTATCATTCATTTATAACTAAAATGTCAATGTACATGCTTCCAAAAGTACATATATATCCAAAAGTATCCAAAAGTGACCAAAAGTACATGTCTCCACAACTATCCAAGACTATCCAAGTCACATGTACATGTATCCAAAACTATCCAAGCCACATGTACATGTATCAAAATGCACATATCCCACAAGACACATCAAAACTCAGGCTTCCTCTTATTATTTCTCGATGTTGATCCTCTAGGCACAACTCTAGGACTAGTGTGCGTCTCTGGATCCTGCAAATTAAATATCAATTGTTATATTCAAATAACAATGTACTAATACATTAGCTCAATAAAATCCCATATCTAAATTAACTCAACAATTTTCAACATGTTCATGGACATTGCATGAAACAAATGTTCATTAATGGACATCTCACCTCAGCGAGAGACTGTGACAAAGGGGATTGTGTTCCTTGTGTAGCAGATGGAGCTGTTGGTTGAACATCAAGGATGGTCGCATCCATGGTCAAACCAGAGGGGGCAGGAACTGCTGGTGGTGGTGGTGGCTACAATCACCAAATGTTGAAATAGTTAGACATGTGCATGAATAAACAATAGACAACAATAACAGACTATGTCTAGATCATGTTCAAATAGTTGTACATATGTGTGGCTTGTTGTTATTGCAGATACCACATTGACTGCTACATCAATAACTCCTGTTGCTGGTGGCTACAATCATCAAATGTTGAAATAGTTATACATGCATGAATAAACATACGCCAACAATAATAAACTATGTAACGATCATGTTGAAATAGTTGTACCTCTATGTGACTTGTTGTCATTGTAGATGCAGCACTGACTACTGCATGAACCATCCATGCAAGGTTTTCAATAGTAAACTCTGGCTCCTGATGTAGTAAACATGCAAATCAAACATTAACAAATAATTTTATGCACTGTATTTCAAGTTAACCAAGAAATATCATTGAAGGATATACATTACCATGGTATCAATAGCTCCATGGTTGTGGACAACTGGACTCTTGCTAGGAGCAGGCTGCCTCATTACATGTGACCCTTGTTCACATATGGCCTATGAGGAGATACAACTCTAGGAAATGGTCCAATTTTTTCGGTTGGTGCCTATAGTCAACAATATTTCATGTAGTTAGACATGCATGATTCAACGAACATACATTTATTTTAAAATGTTTACCTCAGTGTGAGATACAACAATGGGTGCTATATGAATCTCTCCACCAACCAAGGGATCAGTGGATGGAATGTCATGCCCAAATGTTTCCTTGGTCGATACAACCATGGATTCTACCTCCATCACTGCTTTCCCCCGTGAAGGATCTGGCATCTGCAATTTTAATAATTGTAAATATTAGACCATAGATAGCTTTAGTGAACTAACATGTACAGTATGTGGAAATTAACAAATTAACAAGTATTAAAAAACATAAATTTTAAAATGTTTACCTCAGTGTGAGATACGACAATGGGTGCTATATGAATCTCTCCACCAACCAAGGGATCACTGGATGGAATGCCATGCTCCTCTGTAGAGTGTGGAACATGGAACTTTGGGGCGTCACTGCTGGCATAAAGCATCGACTGAAAGTTCACAAAATTAATATAATAGCTCAAACTATACATATGTGTACAAAGAGGAAAATAAATGAAGAATTTATTACAATTAACGATATACATACATCACTAAAAAACCCACTGAAGACAACATCTGAGGAAAGCCCATAGCAGGGACGACCACACGATGTGCACTCGTGAGGCTCAAAAGTAGGTTGGGGATGTGCTGATGGTGTTGCACTAGTAGATGGTCCTGTACTATATAGGGGTACTGCACTAGTGGGTGGTACTTCAATAGAATATGGTCCTACACCGTGATGACCTGGTGTATGTACCACACCAGGGACAGATGTCCCTTCCTCACCCATATGTTGAACCATAGTGCTATGACAAACAACTGCACGTGCCAAACTCAAATATGCATCACGTGTCTGTGGAATACCACGATGTACAGGTGGGACATTTGGCCCAGGAAACTTCCTACAAGATGTAAGGATAGGGCGATCAACGTCTCAAAGCTTGGCATTGGGTCAGTTTTGGGGCATCCCCCCACCGATCCCGTAAAACTGCAATCATTAGAGGAAATTTGGGGTCTAAAATGGGCCTTATAAGAAAATGCGCCAACAATAAGTTCTTGTGAGTTGGAATTCAAGAATCAATAGAATTCCAATAAAATGAGTCAACCATAATGGTTGAAATGACATAATTGTCATAAAAAAACCTACTTTTTTTGTTCGTATTTTCGACATATCTCCCTGTGATTTTACTCAAATTTCAATCGGGATAGCTCGTTGGATGTAGAATTTGATTCCAAATCCAATGAGTACCCACACTACATACTTTTGACGAATCCCACTACCCCAAAAACAAGAAATACCTGAAAAACATGAGATATGTCGAAAATACGAACAAAAAAGTAGTTTTTTTCTTTTTTCCTCCAAAATTAATAAATATTATTTTATTATTTTACTTAGGAGGCCCATTTGAGACCTCAAAAATCCTCTAATGATATCAAAATAGTTTACGTGTTTACCCAACAGGAACTCTGCATACATCTTCCGAAGGAAATACAGGGGGATTTCCGTATTGTTGTGTGGTGGCATATCAAAAACCATATACCATCTGTCCATCCAGTTATCAACAAATAGCTGAAATGTGCACCACTCAATAGAGATATGTGGCCTATTTTCATTTAGTATTTCCCCTGTGCGAGTGTCCCTAAACAATGAAAATATATGCTCTTTGGTCATTTTCAACTTTTTTATTGCATTGTAGTCAAGCCCATCAGCATACTCTTGTATTTGTATTTCTCTATATGATGTAATATCATATAGTATGTTTCTTGAAAATGAAATAGTCTAAACAATTGCATCCAAAGTGGATGCAAGTGAACTACGAATCCTATCACCACCACTAAAAGTAGTACTAAGTCCTCTCATGTGGGCAAGCTCAATCAGTATTTCAGCATTTGTGTCCATAGCCGCAACTGCAATAAAAACATCAATAAGAAAATCATTAGAAAATATACATGGTATATAATGACATCTCTTCAAAATTGAAAATGTAAATTAAATCAAACTCAAGTAATAAATTCAATGGGGTAAGGGACTATGTAAAAGAAAGGGGTAAGGGACTATTAGGACATGTGAGGCAAGAAAAGGGGTGATACAGGGCTGCCACCATATCCTCTAAATATAATTGACTCGATCATGGTTGGGAACACTCTCATGATGCACTCTAGGTAGTTCATGGGTGTTCACCATTTCCATTGTTGTATAAACATGGAAACCAACCAAAAGTTACATGGGAAAATGGAGAATTTGTGGACTGGACTACAATTGGCTTTTAGAAACTTGACATGTAGAAATATATTATCCATTGTTTTTTCTATTTTAAAAAATGGTTGATAAACCTTGTGATGCAGGGGCATAGACTATTTGAGTAAAGTCATTTATGTCTTTGCTAGGTCAAGGGATCTTAGGGAGACCTAGGGTCTCACATGTTTCTAATTTGCTTTATTATGTTTATAGGATAAAGGAAGCAGAATTCAACTTCTATTTAGTTTAGGTGATAACCTTTAATTAATTAGCACTAGTCCCTCGATGAAAACCGGGGTTGTATGGGGGTGTCGGGACGTGTTGACTTGTAATTCGATATCACAGTGATACGGTTCATATATTTCAACATTTTTTGTCATTACAATAAGGCCAGGGGCACGGAGGGTAAGCCATATGCGCAAAACAAGAGCAAAGTGCCAAGGAAGGTATAATTAAAACACAAATGAGGTGGGTGCTATAACCAAGAAGTGCAAATATTTTAGTGGAAAATGGTGGTGGTTGCTAAACTTATTGGAGGAAGGAATAAAACTAGTCATAGTTACTAGTTTTAACTCTGTGTTTATATAAATATATATATTGTTGATTTTATATAATACATTGTTTTATGTTTCAAAGGGAAAGCCCGAGAGGCACTTTGTTAATGTGTTTTGGCATTTAGTTGAGGGTGCTTAACTAATAGGCAATGTATAACTACATACACTTGTGATGAAATTTTGAGAAACCAATTTACTAATTTTTTATGCATCTTTTCTATTCATGCTTGTGCACATGCATTTCATCTTGTTATGGCCATTTCCGAGGAAACTTATTCAATTAGTATCATGGGGAAATGCCCTTTGAGGACTGGAAATTTGGGTTTCAGGTGGATGGATACATTGTAAAAAGAGAGGAGTTCTAAATTTTTCGATTTTTGGTTGCATTAAGAATTTTTGAGTTCTTGAAAATGAATTCATTGTAGTTATTCACTCATCTTGGTTGAGGGAGATGTGAATTTAATTAGTGACTCAGTTATTTCCAATTTGCTAAATAATACAAAATTTGGTTGTTTTATACTGTTAAAAAACAATATTCTAGGTTTAGAATTGACAAAAAAGAATGCTATGGGTGATTGATCTACCTGATTGGATGATAATTCACCAGTGGATTTTCCTCCCCTCCTGCTAAATCCGCTCCTCCAACGATCCGAAGCACCTAATTCACTCCAAAACGCTCCAATTTGCTGCCATTTTCGCATTCCTGATGGGTAGAATAGGCCGTAGGTTTTGAGACTGTCTATATAAATTAATTTTATTTTTACGAATCACGTACTCGTTTTAGAACTGCATATCGCGTACGCGTTTTGTAGTTATATAACGTGTACACGAAATGGTTTCCTATCCTACATGTCCCATGACATGTTAGGCTTGGGTTGAACCATAGCAAGTGTTATGTAGCAGAAACATGGTGTATCCTCATCTTCTTGCACTAGCCCAATATTTATTAAATTTGGAGGAAGAAAAGAAAAAAACTATTTTTTTTCGTATTTTTGACATATCTCCCTGCGTTTTTACTCAAATTTTGATCGATGGAGCTCGTTGGATGCGAAATTAAATTTTGCATCCAACGAGTACCCACATTGCATACTTTTGATGGACCCCACTACCCCAAAAATTAGAAATACCTAAAAAAATGTGATGAGGATACCCCAAAAACAAGAAATACATGAAAAAATGTGATGATGATGTCATCATCATGTTTTTTCAGGTATTTCTTGTTTTTGGTGGTAGTGGGGTCTGTCAAAAGTATGCAGAGTGGGTACTCGTTGGACGCGGAATTTAATTCTGCATCCAGGGAGCTCTTTTGCTTGAAATTTGAGTAAAACACAAGGAGATATGTCGAAAATACGATCAAAATAAGTAGCTTTTTTTATGATACCTATCCCCAAATTTATATTAAAAAATTGTTTAAGACCTATATGGCATTTCAAATTTAAAGCAATTTCATTGGCTAACACATGATGACATGGAATTTGAATTAGGGTTGAAAGGCCCATTTTGAATTGAAATTTCCTCTAATGTTTGTCAATGAGCTCATTAAGCTAGTAATTGTCCAAGAAACTCAAACAAAGATCCCTTAATGCATTATGACACCAATCTAGACTACTCCTTATGCCTTACACATTACACATGCAATATATCAAAATCAATCAATAAACAATTGTATGATTGGTTGTAAAATGTGGTTTTCTTAGTAAACAAGCATGAAATTAAACCCAACATTGAAATCAAATGAATTAGACCATAAATACAAAATAATTTTCCATAAAAACCTCAAATAAGAAAACCAACATATAGTAAAGACTTTATTAAGCTCAAGAAATTATTATAAATTTGTAAGCTATGAAATCTCAATTAAAAATTTAATGCATTCTTACTTACTAGTGATATAGTATTACTTTGACTCGGTGCCAACCTTCAAACATCAAACATGTTTCTTCTTATGTCGTTACCATTTCCTTATTTTTTCTCTATATCCCTTAGTTGTGTTTTGTTTTTTTGCCATAACTAAAGTGTCTTCTTTGTAACAGGATACGTTCAAATGACAACCATCACACGGTGTTTCATTTTTTTAAGGCAAGTTTGGCCTTTATTATTCAAGACCATTGTTAATAGCAAAAATTTTCAAAATGAGTTTTACAACGTTTAGGTGAGGATTATCCATTTTAGATCATTCATGGCCAAGACATTTTAGATTTGTTTAAAACTAAGAAAATATTTATGCAAAAAATATATTCATATCATAAATGTTGAGATATTTTCCAATGATGTAAAGCAATCCAAAATCGGATGTTGAGGGCATAAAGTTAAGGAGAAAGTGTAAAAAGCGAGACCCATTCGTATGTGTTTTGAAATTTACATATTATTTTAATTTCATTGTGGTAATTTGTGATTTTGTAATTTTAAGTTTATGTCTATATTTTTGGTGGTTGGTAAATGCTAATAAGTATAATTAATTATTTAGTTTAGTGAAAAATAAGTGAAAAATAATTGGTTATTAAATAAAAATTAAAATATAATATATAATTTTATATCCATTACTAATATATATATATGAAAAATTATCAGATAATACCCTAATATGTCTATACCCTATGGTATGAAAATGTGAATATAGTAACATACTATGAATATAGTAGCATACTACTATACCATCTCCTAAATTACTATTTTATGATGGTTAGCACACTAGACTTGCTCTTGGTAGCTAGAGGAATCGTAGAGGATTTGAATATTTCTTTTGGGCAAATTTTAGAATACATGGGTGCCGAATCTTAAATATTTCAAAATACATGGGTGCTGGATCTTAATACATGGGTTTTTTAATTTGATCTTGTCGTTGGCGTGCCGAGGTCTCCAACCAATTCATAATGCGACAACGACTATTCTGAGATGGTCGTTGTTTGCTTTTAGAACAATTACCAAATAATGTGACTACCGTAAATAATTTCTTGACTAGGCCCCTTTAATGGGCAATCACTACCTAAATTTATGGCTATGCACTCTAAACGGTAACGTATAAAATTGACGGTTAACTATAGATTTTTATTTTTTATTTTTAAACCAGCGATTGCGCCAAGAAGGTGCGATATTATGCGGAAAGGTTATTGTTGGAGGGTTAAAAGGACTAAAAAAGGGAGCTAAAATGAGTTGGTGTAAATATAGTTTAGGTAAACCTAGTGTTGTAACTAGAGGAATACATCTACAAGTCTTGTAAGGAATGAAAATGAAGAGGCAACCGTAAGAAGTCCTTTTAGGAGACGATGTTTCACCTTTGATGTTAACATAAAGAGTCACACCGCACGACCATACATCTGCAATCTACAAAAACCAGAAGCCAAAGCAAACATCATATAAAACAAAAAAATCA
Source organism: Pseudotsuga menziesii (assembly GCA_001517045.1). Taxonomy (NCBI): domain Eukaryota; kingdom Viridiplantae; phylum Streptophyta; class Pinopsida; order Pinales; family Pinaceae; genus Pseudotsuga; species Pseudotsuga menziesii. Next base: position 19,964 of record LPNX011114427.1, read on the forward strand.
TGATAGATCACAAGAAGCTCATTTGATTTTAAATTTTTTTAATATAGTGATTGTCAAGGGATATTGATTCAAATAAGTCAGAATTCCTTGTATAAATTAGAGCAAGGAGCAAGTAGAGTTTTCCTGAGGCCTTTATTACCTTGCCATCATATTATTTATTGGACAAAAATCCTGGAGCTATGTATGCAAGTGTCCCAACATTTGATTTGGGATGAGAATGAAGTACATAAGACCAAAGAAATGGTAGTCATTTAGAAGCCACCCTCCAAACTCCAATTATTTAAAAATGAACTGCAAGGTATATTTCAACTAGTTCAAGAAATTTTCCAATTGTAGATACAAGAAAGTACTTTCGAATAGCCAAAATCAAACATCTTGAAACAAGGTGCAAGACTTTCATCCAAAAGTAGTGTTTTCCAGCTTCAAGTCATGACGCTGAACTCAATGCATAGTTTACAAGTCAAAGTTGAATGCCTTTAGATCAATTTTAAGACTAATAGAAAATGAGAGCACCTGTACACTTCAAAAGAGTGTAAAAGAAAATGAGAACACTTGTGCAAGAAATCCATCCAAAAGAGTGTTTTCCAGTTTGAATTTACATTGATACACTTGCTGCATACTTTCCATGTCAAAATCCAAGCCCTTCAGATATAATTCAAGCTTGAATGACAATGTTCACTTGTACACTTCAAATATGATAACATCTTTACAAGATCTAATTCTGTGTAAATTTAAGAACAAGGGCGTTAATCACACAAAAATATTTTTGGCCCTAGGTATGTTTAGATATTTTGGGTACCAGTTTTGAATTTCCAGGTGAAGTGTGCCATGGAGTTGCGACGAAGTGGTCAAGAAAGCAACCAACTCTGATGTTTTAGGTGAAGATAAAGGAAAATCCATTGTTTTGACAAAGTCCAACCAAACGGTTGGTTGAACGGTTAAAAAATGTGTCCACTTACATTTATGGGATCGGGTAGTGGGTGCAGTTTGTAAATAGCCATTAGAGCCTATAAATTTGTAATGGGTTGGGATTTTTGGGGTTAGCTATTTTTTAAGAAGAGAAGAGACTTTTTGTATCCTATCGAAAAGCTATGTATTGTTTTTGCCGAAGTCTAAGTTGAGTTATATTTGCAAGTATGAGGGTTGATATACAGGTTGTGTGCGCAGATTCGTTGCAATGGAGTTTTGGAGAAATGTCTGTAGGTTTTGTGCACATACCTAAATTGTTCGAGCGATGACTCTTCCATATTAACGAGCATTTTTGTGGTTTTCCCCATCTTGAGTTTTAATGTTAAAATATTGATTTTTATTGTGCATGATGTGTGTGTGATGAATGATTATTGTTTATTAATACATAAATGAATAATTGTGAATGGATGAAATGTTACTATAATGGATATTTATGTTGTTATGCAATTGGTTAATGGCGTTGATAAATATGTGGAACTCCATCGTAGTCTTTGATATGTTAAAATTAGTTTTGTCGTAGTTATGTATGATGAAATTCCCCTTCATCACTGCAAAAACCTAGTTCCTAAAACTCTCATAGGTACTTCGAGTGAGACTTCATCTGCTATGCAAGTGTTTCTGAAAGGGATAAAACCCTTTCAGGCCGGTATCTTGGGGTTTGTTGGTATGGTGGTGTGTGAACCTAAGTTTTGTTAAGATTGTGCCAACAAATATTAACTAAACATTAGTATTTGATTCAAGGAAAATATTCTAAGAAAGAAATATTTTATGCAAGTATAGTTGATTGTTAAACTTAAGTATTTCAAGATATGTGATCGCTTTTTATAAAGACACAATTGCACATAGTTTTCCAAGAAAAGTAGCAATTACTATTAGCTTGTACAAAATGTCGAATACAAAATGATGTACAAAACATTTAAAATGACATTAACTATAAAAAGTTATGGGAATATCTCAAAAAATGTTGGTAGATTAATAAGTTTTATATCTAAAAGCATTAAATTGCAAATTGCACATAAGATATTTCCTGGATGAAATGGTAAGCCTACAAATGTGAAGAGCAATTTTTTTTTATCAATGCAACAATTAACATGGGTCAACAAGGTCAACCTAAGCATTTCATTTGTGTGAAGTGGTTCCATAGATTTTTGTTAGATACATTTTGTAGAATTAGAGGAATCAATGTCAAAATTTGAGGTATATGATTCTGAAATAGGATTTTGTTGCTGCAGTGTAGTATTTGAATATTCTTTAAACATTCACGCAAACTCTTAGTGATACAACCAGGATCAATAGAGGTGAAAAATTTGATGGAAAATCATGAGTTCTTAGGAGTGTCCTTTGGGGAAATTAACTCAAGTGAATCATGCATTGTAGGATGAGTAAACCTTTAATTGAGCAATCGTATGCCAAACTGCTCTACCAACTCCTGCAATATCATAAAATTCAAATAATATTACTTAGCCAGTGATGCATACTCTAAAAACAATGCCAATCTTTCAAGCATTATGTGACTATTTCCCACCCCTCATAGAAGTGCTCCTCAATTTAGTTCATGTTGTAAGTGTATTCAATTGCATTTTGTTGTAGAACTCCATGAAATCAAGTCAAAACAAGAGGAACTTCAAATCAACATGTTTTTGAAGTGGCAGTTGAGCAATGAACCCCTCTAATAGAGACGAATACTCAACAACAATAGCATCCATGTCTTCTCCCATTACACACAGAAACTCTCCCATAAGTTGTAATGAGGACTTTCTGCCTCCACTAACCCAAGCCCCCAACTTTTGAGGTTCTCTCTTGGACTTCTACCTTGAATATGTTTCAACTCTATAGCAAATAAGTGCGAAAATTCACATGTTAGTGTGAAATACCTGGAAAAAATATTTCAAATATCTAACAAAAATGTTGGCCATATGACCTATTATTATCAACAAAGAGACCAAATTACATGGACAATGAAAATGACAACAATATACATCATCTGCATTTCACGAAAACTTCCATATAATCTGTCGCCGTGGATCCTAAAGCATAAATGAGATCAAACAATGAAAACAATGTTTTATATAAATGATGAGATCATTTCCCCAGAAGTGAATTCTCTATGATCACATTAATGTACCTTTAATGAGCAACTATAAGTTCATCAAGGTCTCTTACTTCTTCCATTTCGCTAAAAAGTCCACCCATGAGTAATCAAGAACTTTGAACACGCGATAGTACTGTAGTTTTGTGAAAAAATGGTTCATTTGATTTCTTAGTGTTTGACATCATCTTAAAATGGATACAAATTGTTGCTTCCCACCACCATCCCCAGTGGAAAATAGGCAAGCAATAGAGCATTTTTGTTTCATAGTTTGCCATGTAGTGCTTAGAGCATGTTCCACACGTTTAATCTTCCAAAGGTAGTTATAAATTTTAAAGTAGTTGGCCATTAGAAACTATGTAAAATGGTATTCATAGGATCTCTTGCATTATATTCAAGTGATAAAACATCCCACCCCCTGTATCCACTATGGTGTGGCACCATCTTCACTCTTAGACTATCCAATATATATGGGCCATCATATTAGGCATTGGAAGCATGAATTGCACTCCTCGGCAGACCTGAAAGCTTGAAGGAGATTATAGTGTTAACGGGTTGAGAGAGATCAGGGCCCACAATGTCCATGAGATATTGAATGAAGTCACCTTGGCCGATAAGCAAGTAACTATTGATTAGAAGGAAACGTATTGTGAACTTGAATTTACCATACATTATTTCTATCAAATGCGGATGGATCCTCTTAGTTGCTTCTACAACCAATATTTCCAATCCAGCAAAGCACCCACTTTGATAATTCCTTTATTTAAAAATAATTTGGCTGATATGATTGTTTTCTGATAAATCCCACCCCTGAACGTGCCAAACCCCCTCTTGATCGACCAATAGGTTTATATCTCAAAAAAAGGCATCGGTTTCACTTTCCAATGGAACTATCGAGGGATCAAATCCCTCATTGACTACTACAGAATTATCTCAGTTCCCATAGAAACCATTTCCCACAAACATCTAACTGTTATATTTTTATCATTTAAGCAATATGATCTTAGGATCTTATCTGAGAGAATAACATGCACATAAATAATCACAAGAGACAAGATACACAAATATTTTTCCTCGGGGAAACCATAAAGGAGAAAACCCTGCAACTTCCTCAGAGATAGAATGAGCACCAATGGAAAAAGTAAAACCTAAAGACAAAAATATTGTCTCCAACAACTATTCTCTCTCTCACTTGTGCGAGCTTCTCTTCTCTCACTCATACACTACAGTTGAGTGAGTGTGTGTTACAATAGAGAGGCTCACTCTCTATTTATACTAGTTTATGACTTGACAATTACTTACCAGGGACAACTTCACTAGGAGAGTGTAATAACCCTAGTGCCCCTCAACTGTGGGGACTTTTCCCCCAGATCAACAAAGGATGGTTAACCTCTATGACTTTACATGACTTGATTACATTAATGATTCTACTGATAGGAACATCGAGGTACAATGAAATACAATACATAATATATACAAGTGAATACATTTCGAAGTTACAAATACATCAACACTCCCTATTAACCAGGAAGGTATTCTCTTGACACAGTTCATCAACACAAGTCTTCATCAAAAGATCATCATCATCACTGGATCATCATCAGACTGGATCATCATCAAAGTTGGATCATTATCAGACTGGATCATCATCAAAGCTAGATCATCACTGCTCCCACTATCTCGAGAAAATGGTGCTATCTCTCAATTCTACTTGTCATAGGAAGTTCTACAGAGCCATCCCTTTTTCATGTTGGTTGTAGGCCTAGCCTCCAATTATAGGTATTCTTCTTCAGTGCTTATATCATCGGCATGGTAGGACACACCTACTACCATCCAAGAAAGGATTGAACACTTATATCCACCGACATGGTAGGACACACCTACTACCATCTGGGAAAGGCTCCAGCACTTACATACACCAGCATGATAGGACACACCTACTACCATCTGGGAAAGGCTCCAACACTTACATCCATTGGCATGGTAGGACACACCTACTACCATCCAGGAAAAGGCCCCAACACTTACATCCACTGGCATGGTAGGACACACCTACTACCATTGAGGGAAAGTCCCCAGCACTTACATCCATTGGCATGGTAGGACACACCTACTACCATCCAGGGAAAGGTCCCAACACTTACATCCACTAGCATGGTAGGAAACACCTACTACCATCCAGGGAAAGGCCCCAACACTTACATCCACTAGCATGGTAGGACACATCTACTACCATCCAGGGAAAGGCTCTGCACTTACATCCATCGGCATGGTAGGACACACCTACTACCATCTGGGGAAAGGCTCTGCACTTACATCTGTCAGCATGGTAGGACACACCTACTACCATCTGAGGAAAGGCTTGGCACTTACATCTGACCATGGGAGGAACCAATCCTGCCACCATGTCAGAAAGACACAACACTTATATATGGCCATGGGAGGAACCAATCCTACCACCATGTCAGAAAGGCATAGCACTTATATTTGACCATGGGAGGAACCAATCCTACCACCATGTCAGAAAGGAACAACACTTATATTTGACCATGGGAGGAACCAATCCTACCACCATGTCAGAAAGGCACACGTAATCATCACTTCCTCTTGGAAGGAACCTTCATTCGGAGAACACCAAGCTTCTCCCTGAAGTACTAAAACTTCACTCTAGCTGATGGCTTGGTCAACATATCAGCTATCTGCTCATCTGTCACAACACACTAGAGCTTCAATGCTACTCTCTACACCATATCACTGATATAGTGATATTTGATCTCGATATGCTTCAACTTGTCATGGAACATCGGGTTCACCAACAAATTCACACAACTCTGGTTGTCATAATATATACAAATAGCATCCAACTAGAGATCAAACAAATCAGATAGTAGATTCCTCGGCCACACTGCCTCACAACTAGCCGAACAAGCTGCGACATAATAGGCTTTGGCTTTACGCAGTGCCACGCAGGAATTCTTCCTTCTAAACCAAGAGATCACACTTGATCCCATACTGAAGCAACACCCCAAAGTGCTCTTCCTATCAATGGAATTGTCTGCCCAATCTGAATCCACATAACCCTCCAAGTTAATTTTTTGATTCGCCTCATACTTGAGCCCATAATCAACTATACCCTTCAGGTACCTCATAATATGATTTGCGGCAATCAGGTGAACATGTCTCAGATATGTCAAGAACTGGCTTAATGTGTTCATAGCAAATAAAATATCTGGTCTCGTATTCATCAGGTACATCAAGGACCCAATCATCTGATGATACATCGTAGCATCAACTGACTCTGTTGAAGCATCACTCAATAGCTTCAGGCTCGATGCCATAAGTGTGGTCATGGCCTTGCAGTCCATCATTCCAAACCTCTTCAGTATCTCTACTTCGTACTTCCCTTGTCCTAGGGAGATTCAATTTGCATTCTGCCACACCTCCATGCCTAGAAAGTAGTGCATCATACCCAAATCCTTCATATTGAACTCGACAACAAGTCTCCTTCTTGAAACTTTAATGAGTTCCTATTTTCTGACAGGAACAAGTCATCGACATATAACGAGAGCATCAATGGTCTTCTGCCTTCAACCTTGAAGTAAAGGTTGGAATCTCCTCAGTAAATCCTAGAGCCATCAGTAATCTGTCCATCATGTCATATCATGTCGAACCTCAGGATCTTCTGCAGTCACTCCCTCTAAAGTGGAGCATCATTCTCCCTCTTCCTTTCGTACTCTATGCATTGAAACATTCTATACTAGAGTGACAAGTATCTTCCTCTACTACTAATATTCTATCTATCCATATAGGGTCACTGGATACCAAGATCCTCTATCTTGAACCTTTTCAAAAGTTCTTCTCGCACCCATCTATGATCTTGTCATATTCTATGGACTTTCATCTTCAACCTTGTAACAAAGGTTAATATATTCATTACTCTAGGTGATATTCAATCTCCTTATGTATGTGTTATCCCATGGGTGACTTCTGAGCTCGTACAAGGACTTCTTTAATTTGCACACATGAGTCTACCTATCATGTGTCTCAAGTCCAGTGGCTGCAAACGTCTCTTTGTATTCTATGCCTTCTTTCTGTGAGAAGCTTCGTGCTATGAATCTTTCCTTGTATCCCACGATGTTTTCATGTATTTCATGCTAGATCTTGTAGATCCATATGGAAGATAATACGGACTTCCCTTCAGGTCTCGATACCGCATCCTAGACATCATTCTTCTTGAACTGGTGCACTCCTTCCCTTTCTTCTCGTCTATTTATTCATAGCTGGAAGGTTCTGGATCAATGATGTCACTCAATAGTGTCACATAATTGCACTGTATCTCATACCTCTTTCTTTCTTTGAAAGTGTCATCATATTATTTTTCATCTTGGATTATTTCTTGAACTGTCGTCACTTGTTCTTCAGAATAAGTCTCATCCTTCTTTTCTTGTAGGCGAGTGTACACGATATTTCCTACAAGTCAAATGCATTAGTTGTATGGTTAGAAACATTTCATAAGGCATATTCATAATGAAAAATTCTTATGAATAAAGATATAATCATGCAACTATTTTATCCAATACAACATTAATCCATATCTTACAGAAACTTTCTAGATGCCTTCCATCTCTACCATGACATCATTGAGATTGTGCACTAATCCAATATGTCAGCAAAGAGGTTTCATTCTAGATAAGTAGCAATGGATATTTGTATAGTGCCATGGGCTACTTACCCATCACATGCATATTAGTAGTATACTGTCATTAATGCAAACATTCTATCTTACATAACACATCAACTGAATATAAACAAATGCATAACCAAATAATATCATGAAATGACAATTGAATACTTATTTTTATTTGTTTCGTGGGTAGACTCCTTCTTGAGCCTTCATCATCTTCTTCATTCATGACATCATCATTTTTTTATCCAAATGCTAATATGGATAAGAGTTTCTTCAAGAAATGAGTCCTTCATATTCCTCATCGCTTGAGGGATCTTCTTTGAATCGAGAGAGATTGATCTTTAGTTGCTCCCATCTTCTCTTCTCTTATTATGAGTCGAGCTTCTTCTTATTTGCACTCTTCCCAGAGTCTACTGAAGTTAATCACTTCCTTCTGGCACACATTCCTCGAATGAATGAATCCCATGATCCTCGGAGGCCATTCAAGGAGGTTATAATAATATCTTATTCTTCTTATTCTTCTACTACTACTTCAAGTTGTTCTTTGATTTGAGAGACCCTTGTAAAGTATGACTATATGGTCTCTGCATTCTGGATCTTTACGTTCTTCAACTAGTTTCTCAAAGTCATCTTCTGATTTATATTCTTCCCTTCAAATATCTTGGTCAAGGAATCAAACATCTATTTAGGTGTCTTTAGGGAAGACACATGTGGTATAAGGTGATCCTTGATAGAATCAACAATAGTCCTTTTGGCCTTGACCAAGTTCTTCTTGTGAAAGGCCTTAGCCTCATCTCTCTCTAGAACTGGAACCTCTCCACTTATGTAGGTGTCCAATTCATTTTCTTCAAGAACTAGTGAAATCCTATACTTCCATGCTCGAAAGTTTTCAGCTTCACCAAGCTTGTCATCAAGCTAGTGTGATGGGTCATTTTGAAATGAGAACCTCAAATGTAAATAGCAAAAGATTAGATCTTACCCATTTGAGGTGTCCGTTCTGGTTCTGGATCTGGCTGATCTAGGGTTTGTTAGAGAAAACCTAATTTTTAAAACTCAAAATCTTTCATATATTATTGGATAGAAAGATGTGCCTCCTGAAGGCGAGTTGAGCAGCATACTCATTTTCCCAAAACTGTGATCAAAACTACAAAATATCTGATGCCCTATTTTTCTTCAATTTCTTCTGCAACATTACCTGATATTGTTTCTACAATATATCTGAAAGTAATACTCCTCTATTTATGAAACTTCATACTGAGGTATCCTCATCTGTCCTATTTCCAACACCGTAGTTTTGAGTAGAATTGGTTTCACCATATGGGACTTATGAGATTTTTCCCAAGGTGACTTATTTCAAGAATGTTTAGCATAACAAATGTGTATGGATTGTCACGTATCATTGTTTCACCTTCGGGGTCTAAACCTTTTAACATAGAAAGTACAGTCTGTTGCCTATCTGGAACATCTTGTGAAATTTCATTTGGATATTTGTATCCTGAGATATAGCAATTTTTCCAAGGTGTCCTGTTTAGGGATGAATCCTGGGATAGGCTGAAACCCTAATTTGGAGGAATCATATCTCCCAGAATATAGTGAATCTGAGGCTGAAATGTTTACACAGGATACATAAGGAATTCATATTCATCCTGTAAAATTTTCGGTTCCTGATCCTTCTCCAAGCTACTGATATAGCGAATGTACCAAAACTACTAGTTTTTGTATTTTAGGGTTTTCAGGTACGAGGTCAAATTAGGGTTTAACTTTCCCGAAGTTTCACCCAACCAAAAATTTCGATCTTGGTCACTAAATTTCTATTTTGAGGAAAAGATAAATCCTATGCTAGGTTCACACAAAAATTCCTCTTCTATGAAAAGCCCTAATTTACCATAGTAGTGACAGGTCAAAAATTGAAAATGCCCAGAATCAAATTCTGCTTTGACAGGAAGATGCGTCCTTCAATGGAGAGTTAGCCTAGCATCATTTTGCTGATGTTCTATGGAGAGAGACCCAAAAAGTAAGAAGCCCTGTCTTTTGCAGTTGCATAGTGTCTTATTCTCATGTTATCTTTGATACCATGTTAGATTTTTATCATTTAAGCAATATGATCTTAGGATATTATCTGAGAGAATAACATGCACAACAATAATCACAAGAGACAAGAGACACAAAGAGTTTTTCTCGGGGAAAACATAAAGGAGAAAACCCCATAACTTCCTCAGATATAGAATGAGCACCAATGGAAAAAGTAAAACCGAAAGACAGAAAGATGATCTCCAACAGTTGTTCTCTCTCTCACTTGTGTGAGCTTCTCTTCTCTCACTCATGCCCTACAGTTGAGTGAGTTTGTGTTACAAATAGAGAGGCTCACTCTTTATTTATACCAGTTTCTAACTTCACTAGGAGAGTCTAATAACCCTAGTGCCCCTCAACTGTGGGGACTTTCCGCCCCGATCAACAAAGGAGGGTTAACCTCTATGACTTTACATGACTTGATTACATTAATGATTCTCTCGATATGAACATAGAGGCACAATGAAATACAATACATAAGATATACAAGTGAATACATTTCAAAGTTACAAATACATCAACACTAACCTGATGGCGAGTTTCATGATTTGAGAGTCTGACATGGTTGATCTGCTGCCAAATCTCATGTACACCATTGATTAATCGGGTTGCAAGTCCAGCCAGTGTAGGCACCACTTTGCAGTAGCATTGTTGTTGTCTCTGTCATTGGAGTGCTTCATCGATAGCAATGGCATAAATAATGGTTCAATCATATACACAGTAGGTAATTTATCCATCTTTTGTTGGTTCTCTAGAGATGCATTTATCATCGCACATCTCGTTGGCCACATCCCCAACTGTTTCTTCTTCCTTGACAGTGTGTATGTTGCTGATGTTCCCTTTCTGGTTTGAACAGTACTTGGTGTAGTGAGGTCCTTGACATTCCTAGCATTTGACATGTTCCCTTTGTTCAGTATTTCTAACAAAATTGTTAGACATATCTCTGCCTTTTGATGCTACAGTATTCGGGGTACTCTATTCTTAAAATCAGTTTTCTGATAGTTATTCTTGGAGAAGTTCTGAGACTTACTCCCAAAAATCTTGTCTGACTTCAATCATCTTCTCTTCTAATAAAAATGACTTGTCTTTTTGGTCTTCGAATTAGGTAGAATTTCTCTTTTCTTTCTTTTCTCATAATAGAATTCAACCTTTCTAATAGCTTCCTCCAAGGTTTTTGGAATGTCAAACTCAATCCTATATTTGAAGCTAGTAGGTAATCAACTTAAAAACCGTTGAATTTTAGGCTTTTCATCTATTATGTAAGGTATGTATGTTAGCAGAATTAAGAAATTGCTTCTCAACTCTTTCATGGACATGGAACCCAGTCTTAAAACATATAACTCCTTGGATATTTCCTCGTAATATTGTTCAGACATAAACTTTCTCTTGAAGTACTTCTTAAAAACTCTCCAGGTTAAGTACTTCTCTTTCAAATTTTTGACCCTCTTTATATCTTGCCACCATATGTTGGCTTTTCTAGTCAAATTGTAAATAACCATTATGTACTTTAATCTGTCAGAATAGTTGTAAATATGGAAGTATTTCTTCATTCCAGACAGCCAAGCTTCTGCTTCCTCACCTTTCTCTACTTCCCCATTGAACATGAGGGGTTTTATTTTTTTGAATTCCATAGAAATTTCTTCGTAGGGTTTATACTTTTTTCTTCTAGGCTTTTGGTCACTTTCACTATTGTCACTTATGTATCTATTCCTTTCCCTGTGAGACATTGTCTTAACCTCTGAGGAAGATTCACTATCACGAGATTTTTCTTTCTTTCCTTTATGTTTATAGGACGCTTTTTCAAAATCAATTTCGATATCATTTCTTTTATATTTTTCCTGGTTATGTATTTTGTCTAGTAAATATTCATTAAACTCTAATATTATTTTATTATCATGTTTCACAGTTTGAAGTTCATCCTTCAGCTCTCTGACCGTTCTTAGTAATTATGGATTATTCAATTCTACATAAAAGTTGTCAAGGTTATTATGTTGAGAACCATTTTCAGCAAAGGCTTCAACATTCTCCATTTCCTGCAAAATGGATTTTATATTTCTGGATAGAAATATATGCAAAAAATAAAATTATTACATTGTTTTTTCTTTATATGCTAGTGAACCAATCAATCCTAGTGTTGGAATCTCACTCTGATACCACATGTAAAATCCCCATTTTCTCGTAATATATATATATATATATAGTATGTAATATTAGAAATTCCTATACAATATGTAAAGAGATGTTATTACTTACATTTCTCTTTATCGTTCCCTACTATTGTCATGCATCTAAGTTATTATTAGTTGCTTAAATGGTGATCGAGTGACAAGAAATTAATTTGTGACATACGAATCTTGTCTATAATTAATTTTTTGTTGTAAACAGTTTTCATTTGTTTGTTTTTAACCATGAGCTACACAAGGGATGGGTCATGGTCTATGAAGCATCCTTTTTAGTATGTGCAGGCAGTGAGGTATTCCGTCACTATAGTTGAAAGGGAAAAACTATGTGATACGATGCCATAAGGGTTTATGACCATGAAAAAATAAGGTTTGGACAAGTTCTATTTCTAAACGCTTTCGAAAAGTTCAAAGCCATATTATAAAGTAACTATTTTATTATAATATCGTGGTTCCATCCTCTTTATACTAAATGCAAACTTTTAACCATGCAGGTTGTAACTCAAATCGAACATTGATATGCTAAGTCTTACAATGGCGAAAGGTTGCATTGGTTTAACCTTACGATAATAGTATGATAGTAATAACGATAACGCTTCGTTGCAAAATGAACTAAGTAAAAGGTGATAATATTTCCTTTGCAGTCATATTTAAGGAGTTTAATAAAACCTTTGTCCTTTGTACTGTCATCCTGGTGAACTTAAATGTAATGGAGAAGGGATGGGTACGAGTCATAAACTCACCCCCTCTCAGACCATATGGAAATGATCCATACTCCAGCTGTCGGCAACTTAAGTGTTGTAAAACCTTAGAGGTTTTAATGATTCTTGAATATTGTGCAGGGAATTCTATTAGTTTACTGGAAACTGTTAACTACTCTTTCATTTCCACCAGAGGTCTCCGGATGTTTTATTTCTGTACTCTATTGTTGGTATCCATAGGTGGGATAACCATTAAACTCAGTCTCTTTTACCAATCTATGCTCGATTCAGTTGTTGGGAGAGTTTGTAATCTTGGTTTTGGTATTGACTATGTATCGAAGAAAAACCAAAGAGGTACTGTAACCTTATTACTATTTTTTTCTCTTTCATTTTAGTATACCAAGATTCCTTCAAAACAACAGAATGTTTGATTTCCAAAGTAATGTGTTTTTGTGCAAAACAACTCTGGAACAAGGTGGATGGGAGAACTGGTTGCGCGCCCTCTCTTTCGACCAGTAAGACTTCTGTCACTCCCTTGCGTGGCTCTTGAGGAGAAAACTGGTTTCATTGCTTGATATTTTATACCATTGTTAGTACAATGGTGTTATTTACCTTTCATGGAGTCGTAGATGACTGTGCCACTCTAAAATATTTTATTGGTTCTGTAACTTGTTAAAGTTCTAATTACCCGAAAGGGTTTTGATGTTGTAACTCTGTGTAAATTTTAGAACAGTAAGAAATCATTGTCTGTGAAAGTGATGTAGTTTTGGTATAAACCTTGATATTGTAATGATTTATTTACTTGTTCCAATGAAATTCCAAGAGGGCTTGATACAGTAATTTTGTTTATGAAAAGATTGTGCTCAAAATCGTGGGTGTGAGCCCTAGTATGTAGACTTTGTTGATAGATTTCACAATGTAAAGATTATTTTGATGAAAATACCTATCAAGGATGACTGTGAGCAAAAACCTACGTTGTATTAAGGTTCTTCTATAGCGACGAGTTAATTCATTGTTTTATTAGAAGTGTTTGTTGTAATACGTTGAATCTATGTAGCTTACTGTCAAAACTTAAAATTTTGGGCTAAAAGCCTCTGTCGTGAATTCATTATTGTTTTGATATTTTAATGGATTGGATTTGGGACAAAGACCATAAGGGTTTTTCTGAGCATACTTCATCTTTTAATTTAAAAATAAGATGCTACTTTTTTACAGTACACAGTGATGTGGCCATGGTCCTTTCATTGTCGATTTTATTTGGTTTCGAGACAAGGTTTATTTCAGTTTTCCTATTTTGATAAAAGACAAGAATATTACGTTTGTAATAAACCCACCGAGGTTGTTAGTAAAACTATGCCAAAGTTGTTTCTTTTAATCCTTTATGCAGTGATTGTTTACACATTTACTTTCTCATGGTATCTTTTATAACAAAAGGGGTTCGACTGTGGAAACTTTTCCTTCTCAAGTATCTTTAAGAAAATAGGGTCGCAAGGCCTATACTGTTTCTTCTTTTAGACTTACTATTTGTTTCTATGAGGTCTACAGGAAACTTCTGTGTAGCCAGAATTTAGTTAAACATTATTTGCATCCAAGACTATATTTGGTTACAGTTTAATTATTGTATCATTATTCTATGGCATTAATAGTTATATCGTTCTTGGTTTTAAAATGAGGTTATGATCATGAGTCTATGAAACCTTACTTACACTGAAATCTATGATGAAATAGAAATTCTATGCTCTGTCTAAATATTTTATGAGAGATTAAGATAGCTATTACTTTGATTATCTAACTCTACTATTGTAAGTTTAACTAAGCCATGGATATGTAGTTACACTTTCAAAATTGTTAAAAGAACTTCATTCTGTTTAGATGGTTAAGGAAACTGGGCTTAAATTCCCTTGTAAGATCTAGCTTAGTTGTTTCTATATCTAAGCTTATAGTTACTCTTGAAATGAAGGTTTGGCTTGATTAATTATAACTGTTTGTGAAGGTTTTATCTATTTGATTTTAAAAATTGTAGCGTATATAATTAACTAAGTATCGGTCTTCTAAAATTTATTAGTAGATTGTAAACAATATACATATACATAATTTCTAGTTTCTGAAATAATTGAATATACACAAAGATTCAATCATTCTAGTACTCCTAATCTGACATAATTCCATATCTTTCTATACTAGAGTACATCACTTCGGTGAGAGGAAAAATACAGGAGATAATTTAAATTCATTTCCCTATCAATCAATCTCTATGCACATACTTAATCACATAATCATTGAATGTATACCAATTAACTAAAAATTTATTGCAAATAATTACAACTTACTTAGAACAGAAGTAAAACAATGTTATAGTATAGATTTAGAGTTGGAACCTGGATGTGTTGCAGAAAAGGGACTAACACCCAAGGGAGGCAGTTCCACCCAACATTTTCTTGAAGCATCCAAATCACTTGCTTAGGACCCTTGAGCTTACTCATAGCACCACTAGGACAGAGATCTCTGTTACACAGTAGACTTCTGCAACTTAGCACTCAACAGTAGACTTAACTCAACAAAACACTTTAGCTATCACCTCATCAAGTTCTTTGTGTGCCTGACTTTTCAATTTACAGCAAAACCACAAAGTTTATTCTCTCAGAAAATCAAGATGAGTGGTGAGCCTCTTGCTCAATTTTATGGTTTATATAAGATTTCCTAGGTATTTGGGTCAGTTTTGGAATTTAATGAGCCACCAACTTAGTTCCCCCTCTCAGGGAACATGGCCGTATTTTTAGGGATTATGCTCCTGCAACAACTAGAAAGTAAATGCTAGTGCCGCCACTTGTCAACCAGCCTTCTATAGTTGCTCCTTCCTCCTAGTGGGCTGTGAACGCTCATTTAATAGTCTCCCCTGAATATGCGTCTCCTTTTATTAATTATTAAAATAAATAATTCTTCAATTACAGTCATCCTTGACCCACTTGGTCATAAACTTTACAAAAAAAATTAACATAATGTTTTTGCTGAATTAAATAATAAATATTTATTTTTTCAGTTTTGGATATGTTACAGGCACCATTTTACTAGGTTGAGATCATGTGTACAAGCCAATCTCATTTAAGAAAAATAGTTAATAAAATAAAAAATAAAAATTATAGATTATAGTCTTGAATTTAGAAATACAAAAAGATTACTTCCATCCACATGAATAATATCACCTTCATGAAAATTGTATTGTCCCCTGGGGGTGGGTAAGCTAGAGTGATTGAGAGCTGTATTCTTTTATGCAAGGGCCTCACTCGATGTCCTCGTAATTAGAGCCTACGATTTACCTTCGCTACCATTCTAAAAAAATGGAGAACCATCTTTAAAAAAAAGCTAAGATTAATAATTAACAACTAAATTGTTAGTGAAATCATCACTTAATCGATTGTATCACATCAATTTACAATTTATGACTAAATTAATTATTTATATATAAATTATTGTAAATATAATTATATTTTTTAATTAAGTAGAGATGTTTTCTTTTTAGTTTAGTATGAAAGAGAAGTTAAGTCCATGCTCAATTGTCATAAACTTAACAATAATATTGTAATAAAATAATAAATATCATTCATTTTGTTTTTTTAAGCTTAAAAAAAGCAACTTGCTATAGAATATCATCCACTTTGTTGTCATTCACTTTTTTTTACCAATGACCATGGTTACTTTCTTTTTATTCATATGAATAATCATGTAAATTTTCTAATATTTTGTTTTGTTTTTTAATTAAATATAGAATTTATTTCTCTATATTTATTCATCTAAGTAGTTAGAGTAATCATGTAATTTTTTTTAAAATTTTGTTTTATTTTTAAATTAAAATATAGATTTGCAATTCAATCATTAAATTAAGATTTACATAAAGAGATTGAATACTTAAAAAAAGATTTATATGTTAAACTAGTATATAAATCTATAGTAAGTGCATATCAAAATTAAAATGAATCTATAGTATTTTTTTATATATTTGTAAAGTAAATATACTTTTTAATTATTAATAAAGTAAATAAAAATATGTATATTTAATCATTTATAAAGTAAATTAATTATAATTAATAATTAATAAATTTGTCAATATTTTATGTTTGTTTAATGTAATGTTTTATTATTTTTTCAAAAATCAATAATATGATGATGATGGTTAACATCTATTGGAACCAAACTTTGGTCTATTGAACGTACCAAACTAATAGAAACACATAGTTTAAATATTATAAATGAAATTATAAATTTTTAAATAATATTTAACTTTAATTTTATATATATAATCATATAATTTGGTTATTTAAAAGAATTAATTAAATTATATATTAAAAATATATAATATTTTTTAATAAATAATTTAGATTAATTCACTTTACAGAATTAACAATACTCACTTGCTAATAACAAATTTGATTTATTTAAAATTACAATTTGATTGCAAATTTGATTTATTAAAAGTTACAATTTATTTATTTTCCTTTTCGGTGTCAAGATTTAAATCCCTTCAAACCAGACTAATGTTCTAATTTTTTTATTTCATTTGGACTCTCAAGAATTCGTAACAACTCTGAATCTTGTCAAGATTTAAATCGCTTCAAACCACTAATGTGTTATTTTTGTATTTCATTTGGAATTTAAAAAATTCATAACCACTCTGAATCTATCTCAGACAAGTAATGGTTATTATAGTATTTTGGCGATATTTTCATTTTAATTTAAAATTGTGATGTAAACATTGGTTTTCTATGGACTCCGTGACAAAATAAAATATAAAATATAAAAAATGAATTTAATCTAATTTATCTATACAATAATATTATATTATATTATTTCTATGAATTTCAATTTCTTGTCTACTTTTATTAACCCTCCCCAATCCCCACAATTCCACAAGTCACTTTCTACAGAACCTAACTCGATACGAATATGGAATTCTTTTGATATTTATAATTATACACACTAAAATCTATGTAAGGTCAAACCTACCTTCTCATTTTAAGATTCTAGGAATACTGCAGCAACATCTTAAAATCTTAAAATCAAACCTACCTTCTCGTCTTAAAATCTATGTAAGGTCAAACCTACCTCAACATTCTAGGAACACTGCAGCAACTAGTCGACTCATGGACTAGTGCAGCTCCTGACAACAGCAGAAGATCGACAACATTCTTGAAGAATACTGGAACACATTTCAAGTGCCAAATGGAGTACCTCTGCATTACCAGGTAAAACACTCCATTTAATGTGTTCTTGGTTCTTCATTACCTAACACATCTATTCACAGAAGAACCATTATTGAGAATGAATAGATTCACAGACAAATTCAGGATCTGATCAACAAAGGTCACATTCAACCCATCTCTTCTCCTTGTGGAAGCCCAGTCATCCTTGTTCTAAAGAAAGATGGGACTTGGCGCATGCGCATTGACTATTGGGATCTCAACAAGATTTCGGTGAAGAACATATACCCTCTTTCAAGGATAGACAAACTCATCGACTTTCTGAAAGGTGCTAAGTTCTTTACTAAGCTTGACCTCAAGTCGAGATACCATCAAATTCCGATCGAGCCCAACGATGTATGGAAATATGCTTTCAAACCCAAGGAAGGATTGTTTGAATGGTTAATCATGCCTTTTGGCTTAACCAATGCACCTGCGACCTTCATGCGATATATGGACAATATTATTCAACCTTTCATTGTCAAGTGTATCTTTGTCTACCTAGATGATATCTTGCTTTTCAGTTGATCATGGGAAGAATATGTCCGACAATTTCGACAAGTCTTCAACACTCTTCAATAACATCGACTGTATTTGAATATGTACAAATGCTCATTTGCGATGAACAACATCAAATATTTGGGGTATGTAATTGTATCTGCATGCATTCGCATCGATCTAGAGAAGGTACAATTCCTCAAATATTGGCCCATTCCTCAAAAAAATCATGAACTAAGAATTTTTATTAGTTTGGAAAATTTTTATTGACGATACATACTTGGCTTCAGTCACATATCCCAACCTTTGAATCAGTTGACTAAGGAAAATGGGAAAAATGTATTTAAATGGACTTCAACACAACAACAAGCTTTTGAGAAGCAAAAACACAAGATTTGTATTGCACTAGTACTTGTGTTTCCTGATTTGCATCATCCTTTTCAGATTGAGATGGATACATCAGACTATGCTTTGGGTGCAGTGATCACTCAGTCTGGTCACCCAGACACTTTTCATTATAAAACTTTTAATGACACGGTTAGAACATATTCAACATATGAAAAGGAACTATATGTCATTGTGTAAGCCCTTAAGTAATAGAGACATTACATCCTTGGGAAGGAAACACTCATCCTTACTAACCACAAGCCCTTACATATCACCCTATCCCAGTCGAAGTTACAAACAACTCGAAAAATCTAGTGGATTAATTACCTGCAACAATTTGAGTTGGAAATTAAGTATCAAAAAGTTAAATCCAATGCTGTAGCCGATAGTTTCAGTCGACCACTTATTACTCTACTTTTCATAGTGATGAGGTCGAAGGGATATGACACGTACCATTGCTTGGACTCAATTGCATTCAATATACTACGGGTTTTCTACAGTTTATTGACATCTTCAAACCGACATGTCATCCATGACCGACTACTTCCTTAAAGATACCTTGCTATACAAGCTCGGACATATTTGTGTACTGACAGGTGAGCGCTGGAAGAAGCTCATTTGGGACGCACACTACAGGAAGAATACATGACACTTTGGAGGAGCAAATACCGTTTCCATCCTCCAAAAGTATTTTATGGGCCTTCACTTAAATCTAGCGTCAACAGGTACGTTCGATCATGTGTGGTTTGTTCCATTGCTAAACCTTCGAATCGACGACAAGGACTGTACATGACTTTTCCATTTCCCAGTCAATAATGGGAATCTATTTCTATGGACTACTTGATGGGATATCCTACTACCAAACATTAGGATGACGTGATCTTAGTAGTAGCCGGCATATTTTCCAAGATGGCTATTCTCATTCCATGCAAGAAGACTACAACAACGCAACAGACCACTCGGCTATTCTTTGAACATGTTTGGAAAAATTATGGCCTTCTGAAAACCATCATTTCGAACAAAGATGTCATATTTGTCAGCATATTTTGGAAGACTCTCTGGAAATATCTCGACATGAGACTCTCTTTGTTGACAACTTTCCATCCCCATCCATACAAACAAACGGAAGCTGTAAATCACTTGGTAGTACAACTGCTTCGCATGTACAAACACAAGCATCGTCAGACATGGGATGAAAGTCTCCCATACATACAACAAAGTTACAATCGTGCATACCAATGATCTGGGTTCCCAAGCATGTGACAGGAACAATAGTACGATTGAATGAATCAAGCATTGTTATGGTGGAAGCATATTAATAATGAGCAAAGCAAGAAATACACTACACACACACAGAGACAAAATGGAAGATTTCGAACCAATATCTGTTATTTAATTATTGTTGTATGATGCATAATACTTTACTTGTATTTACAATAGTATACATGATAATATAGAGTGTTGAGAACGCTTGGGTTGTATGCTCGTTACATTCAGTTACAAAGAAGTTGGAACGGATCGGAAGCTCAACCTTTAGAGATGATTCGAAGAAAGAGAGACAAAATGTCGTAGTCGTGTCGATCGTCGGTGTCGATGATGCATGTTGAGATACTAAACCTGTCGAGGTTCAGAATTTTTAAAGTTGATGTTGAACCCGTCAAAATTGACAAACAATGTGAACTACTGAGTGGATCATGGCTCTACACATATTTTGTTAATTGCAAGAAATTTTTGGGTATATAACATAAAATAATATATCTTCCCACCTTTTAATCTTGGCATTTACTTCTTTAAAATAAAATTAAAATTGTCAGCATGATCTATTAAGTATTTGCAGTCTCTGAAATGAAAGAATCAAACCAAATACATATAAATGGTTGCTTGGTTAAGAAAACAACAACACCTATAGGAATGCATGATTTAATATACTCTCAAAAAAATTTAAAATAAATATGAGTTTCTTCCATTTCCAATCTCATCCCAAGTAGAAAGCAATAGATCTTCAAAACACCATGTATACTTTATTGAATCAATGTTAGGTAAGTCGATAAGAAAATGTCATTTCCCAAAAAATTCCTCAGTTAATAATGAACTCAAAATTGCATAACAGAGTAAAAATAATTAAAATTTCTTCACCTACATCCATTTCATGATTTTCCTATTAATACATGCATAAATTGCATTTAAATGTGCTACAGGATCAATGACAAAGATTCCTAATCTAATGAGTAAATTGTAACCTTCTTGGTTTTTTTTAAAACTTTTTTTTTTTCAAATTGAAAGTGCAGAGCACATAGATGACTTCTTTGTATCTTCATTTTTTGTCCCTATCACTCTCTTTATCCTACTCCTACTTCATTTTTTTCAAATGGAAAAACTTTGAACCCTTGTCCAAGGCGATTCTTTTTCAGTTAACAAAAGGACCTCCTACTTTAACTTAGTAACTGGCTCAAAAATAGAATCCAACAATGAACTGCAATTTAATAAAATATTTTTACTCTAACTAAGCCCTAACTTAGTCTAACGGAGCCCTCTCCTTTAAGAAACATAGGTTTATTTTTAAATCATTCTCAAAATGACACAATTCCCCTAGAGAAAACCCTAGAGAACAATTTATTCATGGACTCCCATCCATGAGTTCTTCAACTTCGATGCCACACTTCTAGATTTCAGTAGCAGACATCCATGTGGCATCTTCCACTAGATGATCCTTCCATTTGAATAGGTATTTAAAGTATTCTTTGTCTAGTGTCCTCTTAACCATTTTGTGTCAAAATTTGTTTCCATGTGTAATGGTTCTATTGTATGCAGTTGTCTCTTCCACTAAACTGTCTAATCCTTTTTACCACCAGGTGCATATGTTGTCCCTTCTTCATCTCCCATTTAAGAATATAGATCTTCAACATTAAAATGGGTGAAATTCCTATGTTAGGTGGGAGATCGATCACATATGCATTCAATCCTCAAGATTATGTAGGGAACAATTTTCTTTAGTTTCAACATGTTTTATTCTCTTTTCGGAATCTCTTCTTCCTTAGATGCCAAATCACTAGTTTCAAACTTCACTTCTCTTCTTCTTAAATATGCTCTTTGCTTATGTTTTCTATTATTCTTCTGTAGTTGTGATTTCACTTGTTCATGCAATTGTTGTATGGAAGTAGAAAAATATTCACCTACAACACTGATTTTCTCTATTTTAACCAAGTCTCTCAGCTCATAGACTCCTCTTAGGTGCATTCCATACAAAGTTTGAAATGGACTCAATCACGCGCTTCGATCAGGTGAATCATTGTATGCAAATTCAACCTATGTGAGTATATGATACCATTTCTTGGGATTCTCACCAGTCAAACTTCTCAAAATATTTCCCATGATCCTATTTATCACCTCAGTTTGTCCATCCATCTGTGGATAATAAGCTAAGCTAAAATTCAAATTTGTACCTAGCTTCTTCCACAAGGTCCTCCAAAAATGTCCCATGGTATCTATATTGGAAACAATGCTCCTGATAATTCCATGTAATCTCACAACTTCTTTGAAAAATAAGTTAGTAATATGAGTTGCATCACTTGCCTTAAAACAGAGAAACAAATGATCCATTTTAGAGAATTTATCTACTACAATGATGTTGGGCCTGGGGAAAGCACGCAGGAAATAAGCGCAAGTGAAGAAACGTGCAAGAATCAGTCCGTAGCGCAAGCACAAGAAAGGAAATCTGCATGGACTAAGAAAATCTGGGCGAACAAAGGAAACGATGGGCGAGGAAAGATGCGCAAAAGAAGGAATAGGTGCAAAAGAGGTCACCTATGCAGAAAATGGAAACTGCATGGAAGGACGATACCACAGGGTAAAGTAGTAGCACAAGTGAAGAATAACGGCTGGAAGTGACATGACGATCGTGGGTGCTGAAGTCGGCTTAAGTCGACATATGTCACATGAGTGAACGCATGCTGTAAGTAAGGCCGTTAGTGCCTCGTGTCGAGTCATTATGGCCACAGATGTATCCTGAAAGGCGGCTGATGCTGATAGTTAACAGATTGCATGTATGCAATCGACCCTGCGTGCTCATGTAAAATAGTATAAATAGGAAGGATTCAATAGTTAGAGGGTTGCCTTTAGTTGATGTGGGTCATTGGTTGTTGTTATTTACTCTTTAGTATCTTAGGAGAGGGAAGATCTCTGAGAGAGTGGAGGAAATATGTGAGATCTGAGCGACAGAGTAGTCAGAAGTCTACAGGATGTAGTCAAAGGTAGTGCAGTAGAAGGGAAGCTATGCTAGAGAGGTGCATATGCTAGAGAGGTCAATCCAGGCTATGTGCGGATCAATAGATGGTAGTAGTAGATTAGGATAAATAAGACAGAGAGCATGAGAGAAAAAGAGAGTATGAGAAAAAAGCTAGATCTAAGATAGTCTGCAGTCGAATGCAGGCTGAAGGTGCCATATATTTGTCATGCCAGACGAAGAGTGCCTTATGGTTTTTTCCAGATAGGTTTCCATGTGAATTCTTCTGTGTGCTGATGATTGCCTGTGTATGATGTTTATGTTTATGTCCATGCTTATGTATACAACGCGATTCTTGTTGTGATCGAATGAATGTTGCACTATCAATAGAAGTTTGAATGCATGAATAAGTTATTATGCACAGCATTTGAATATTAGTTTATGTTTACGGCGCAATCGCTATTGCGCGTCTGTTACAATGCACCTGTCTGTTAGCTTGCCTTTATATTCAATTATGTCTCAAGTACTAAGGCTGAATCTGTGTCATGTCGTTAGTAGTTAATGAAATATATGTGTGGTGTGTGCTATAGTTCAGCGGAAATTACTCCATCCTCGCAACTTGGTCGATCTCCTTGGTCGCACGCCAAGGGACTATAATCCCTTGACAATCGCGGAAACATGGTTCCGACGGTTACCCATCGAAGAGATATCTCAGGTGAGACTATGCCTGCTCTGTAGGCATTGCCGATAGGGCTTGCTTTGTCAGGCCAGTATCTCGGGTGTTTGTTGGGTTGACAGGCTGTGCAAAACCTGGGTCGTATTAGTTAGGAAAAGTGGCCAAAAAATGGTTCCATTGCCGAGACCCTATTGATCAAAATGAGGGAAATGTTGTGGAACCCGATTAAGAGGGAAGTTGAGGGGTGGCTGGAGTCAAAGATGTATATATTTGAGAAAAAGGAAAGTGAGGGTTTGCGGCTGAGCCCTAAAAACTGGTTGCAGCGATATCTATATACAGATATCCATGAAATGTTTTTCGCAGAATTCCCCATTGTATTGCAAGAATAGTTGTCGAAGTTAGTGACCTGACAGACTAACTTTCAGCAAAGAGGAGTAGTTGAATGGACCGACCTGTTGACACAAGAAGTAGCACAAGCAAGTAACCCTATTTCTAGAGCTGTTGATTTTTGGATTGATAGCATATTAGAAGGATATGTTACCAAGTTCGTTGTTGAAGCAATAACCTCATATAGTGAGGCAAAGAGACATTTTTTCCAAGGACCTCAGGGAAGGTACCTTATGTCTATAAACCTATGGATTAAAATTCTCCTTTATGAAAAGGGTATTTTACAACTCAGCGATTGAGTCGCGCAGTCCGTGAAGGGGATATGTTATGTAAATTCTAGGAGTAATATGGAAGGTAGTAAGAAGAAATGTTCCCAAAGAGATCAAAAGACGAGTTGGGGAATGGATTTTTAAGGAGTGGAAGGAGGAAGGTAACAGGAGGCAAGAGAGCTTATAGCCTACCCAGGGAAGGTGAATATGGATGTGAGTCACACCTAGACGAAGGGTCCTGCGATGAAGAGTAGGAGTATAGTCCGATTTCTGAGAGAGCATAATTGAAAGAGTCTACAGAGACGCCAAGGAAAGGATGTGACTACTACATTCCAAGGAGATCCCCTGAAGTGAGACCTAGACGTTCCTCACCTGAATTGCATGTGAACACTAGTAGTCCTAGTGTCAGGACTGGTGCACAAGGAAGCCCATGAGCGATACCAATAAATCCAGCAAATACTGGGAACCCAGTGAATAACCCCAGCACCATCCAAATGGCGGGGATAGACATTGTACTACCCACATCCAATGAGTATGGAATAGAGGATCCATAACAACACTGGTTCCTCTAAAAGGCGATGTGAACGGTCCGCCTCGTTAATAATGATGACATCCAGAAAGCACAAATGATTACGACTCTGCGGGGACACGCATTGGATTGGTACATGAAGTATTGTGCAGTACCACTCAGGAACCCGCAGAGGACTCTTAAGGAGATTCGATGCATAATGATCTCAAAATTCAAAAAGCCACAATCTGAGTCCCAATGTATAACCAAGATCAAGGAGATTTAGCAGTCTCTGGCAGAAATAGTATGGGACTTTGATCAGTAGTTCAAGATGCTGATGGCCAAAGTAAGCTTCTAGATGTCAAACGTGTAGCATAAAGAGTGGTTTATTGTTGCGCTACTGCCACACATTAGAGGACCACTCATGCAAAAAAATATTGAAATGCAGACGAAGGCACTGGAGTTGGCAATGAATCTAGAGGCTTCACCTATTGGAGATGGCACTGCAGGAATGATATAGATTCAGTCACAATTGAATAATCTGACTATTCAACTCTAGGACATAAAAAGGGAAAAAGAGATGCAGGAAGACCTCTGGTGTACACAATGCCAGACCAATGGACATACCAAGGATGACTGTCCAGCTTACATGAACTACATCTCGTCTGGTGCGCCAAACCCATTGAATACCCAGGGGTTTCCCTAGTGCAACATATGCCAGACTAGAGGACACCGTGACGTAGATTGCATGCTCCTGCAGAAGACGGTATGTACCCCAGCTAGTCTGTATTGTAAGTTTTGTAGATCTGTAGGCCATGATGAAAAATATTGTAGGGCTTACCAACTTATGATAGAGAAAACGATAGATGCATATCTAATGAATACTGAGAATCAAATAAAGATTGAACAGGCTCAATATTAGTTCCAGGTTGCACCTCACTTTCATCTTGCACAGCAGTTTCAGGCTACGCCTCACTTTCATCCTACATAGCAGTTTCAGATGGCGGCGCAATTTCATAATGTAGCCCCATATAACTCGTATCAACAGCAGTATGCGCAACCGCAATACCTGCAACAACCACCACAAACTCAGGTGAGGGGGGGTGGCAATTACAAGGGCCGAGGAGGAGGAATATTTGGCTGAGGGAGAGGACCAGTAGTATGCTACAATTGTGGAGCGTAGGGCCACTATGATAGAGACTACCTTGAATCTACGAATACTTTCTCATATTACAGATAAGAGCACAATGTGGAGCAATGTCCGCAACTTATTTCTAGATGGCAAGCCCGGATGGTTGGAACAGCTAACCCAATACCAAATCCTGCGTCGAATGCTCCCAACCCAAATGCTAATGCCAACATACATATGATAGTCGCAGAACCATGAGAACCAAGTGTAGCTGTGATAACAAGGGGAGGTGTCATGACGCATGCAGATCAAGCTACACAGACAGAGCCTACGGTGCAAGCACAATCGCAAATGCAGCCCGCCACGCAAAAGAAAGCATCGTTGGATGTTCAAGAGCATAAGCACATATTCATGGATGTACGCCCAGAGTTTGTCGACACAGAGTAGCCATCCACCTCAAGCCAAGTGAAAGATATTCCTAAGAGGTTCTAGAAGATATTCGAGCAGCAAATTGCAAGAAAAAGTGTAGATAAGGTTAGTAAGCTCAAACCATTCTTGTCAAGTTGTTTGGTGCTAATCCAGGACAAGGATGCACTTGCAGAGTAGGAGGAACTCATCAAAATGCTTTCGAAAGAGGACCCACCAGAAAAGAAGGTTAACAGTGTCTAGACAAAGTTCAAAACAGAACACGAACTCAAGATGTCTGCGCAAATTGATGATTATGACATGGAATATATCATCCTCGACCTAGGATCCGATGTTAACGTTTTAACGTGCCAAAAATGGTAAATAATGGGTAAGCCACCCCAAGAATGGTCCTCAATTCAATTAAGGCTTGCTAATCAGGAAAAAGTCCTACCCATTGGTAGATTGAGTCAGGTCCAAGTGGATATCGAAGGGTTGTGCACTTTTGCGGACTTTGAGGTCATCAACATAGTAGATGATACTAACCCATATCCCGCGCTGCTGGGAATCGATTGGGTGATGGGAAATCAAATCATTATAAAATTCAAAAGAAGGATCCTATCGTTTGAAGATGACGAGATGAGGGTAGTTGCGCCCCTCGATCCATTGGAAGGATAGAGATACATTGAACCGATGTTCAACGAAGGGCAAGCTAGTCACCTTTATAACATCTATAATGTCACTTACCTTAAGGAGGATTACATTAATCCTACTGAGGATGGTAACCTGAGATGGAAATTCGCGAGTTCATGTACATCAGACTCAGGAGAGGCCCTTGAGAACTAGTAGAACCGATTACATGAAGTCTCTATGAGGAGATGTGTGCCAAGATAACTAAGTCTGTCCAACGAGTAGGAATTCAGTCACAGCCACTGCCCACATTTGAAGGACCACCTAACTTGTAAACATTATAAATGGATTTTGAAGAGCTAGTAACAGAGCCACAACGACTATCCGCGCTGGAATTTGTGTTGAAAGCTACACCCACACGATGGTGGGGTATGCACAAAATCTCTATAACTAAATGGTCGTAGTGCAAATGACTACTGGAAGTAAGGTTCAGAGACGAGGTCACAACAATGAGACAAGGTTATACAGGGTCATCAGACCCTATTGAACACTTGGAGCATTATTCTGCAGCGATCTCGAACTACCCGCGTTAGGAGTGGGTTCACCACTTCGTCCATACTCTCGAGATGGCACCCAGAGGCTGGTACACATATATGGAACTGCGCCAAGAAACAAGGGAGTGGGAAAAGGTTGTGCAAAATTTCACTTGCACATTCCAGTTCGCAGACGACAAGCCGACTAAAAAACAACTGGCGGTTACACCAAAACAATTGCCAGACACCAATGGATCCTTAAAGAATTGGCGCTCGTGAAAGCTCAGTGGCATTAATTTGGAAAGTCCAGGGAGAATGGTGGTGTTCTTTTTAGTCCCATCCACCGTATTAACCTTAACTGCCCTGACAAGTACAGACCTGAACCTAAGTGTATGAGTAAAAGCAACGAAGGACGAGCCCATGTGCTCCATCAGATGGCCCATCATTGAGTCTAGTCACCGCCTAGATGCTCGATCATCTATAAATATCATTCACTTCTGTCGTGGTAACCCTTAAATTTCCTTGCTAAACCAAGAGACTAGAGAGCTGAGCCAAATGAGCCAAGAAACCCTTAGAGTGAAATAGAACCATACCTCAGATCTGAATCCCATGATTGTTCAGCTATCGAGTGACAGTGAAGACTCCTTTGTTTCACCATCCTCCCCTTTCCCTATAGTAGAAGTCCCTTACATCCCTGCACCAACCCCGCCAAACAACTGAGATGAAGAAGACATAGGCTAAGCTGAAGGCACCCCCGAAGCCGAAGGAATTACAGAGGCCACCACAACTGCCACCAACAGGAGGCCAGTTGACATACGTACCTGCAACCCGGCCACTAGCACAACTGGCTAGGGCACAAGTGTTTATGGCCAGAGCTCTGTTGAGTGCAGACCTCCCCACTTCCTATGCCCCCCCAACGAAGATACCCAAATCCCGCAGAGGTGACCTGGTTCCACCACCAAAGGTAGAGATGACTGATGAAGAAAAGAACTTGTTGCCTACATATGTGTCACTGAGGAAGCCAGGCACCACAAGAGTGCCAGTGGATGCACAAGAACTTCTAGAAGAGCCCACCATTCCAGAAGGCATCCCATGGTCTCAGGATACCATCACTCCCAAACTTTAGGACTTGAAGTTTGAAGACTACAACACCAGGAAACAAGAGGAGCTAGCTTGAAATCAATTCATGGTCGCAGAGCCCCATGAGGCGTCGAATGTAGATGTCGTTTCTGCAATGAAGTGAGTGTGCAGATTAGAGCAGCCACGTATCT
This sequence comes from Pseudotsuga menziesii, assembly GCA_001517045.1. Lineage (NCBI taxonomy): Eukaryota > Viridiplantae > Streptophyta > Pinopsida > Pinales > Pinaceae > Pseudotsuga > Pseudotsuga menziesii. Next base: position 48,809 of record LPNX011114427.1, read on the forward strand.
TAAACTTTCTCCTTATGCCACATTTCGGTCGCACTGCCCCGATCAGGATGTATGTCAAACAGCTTCTAGTATGATTCCATGGAGGTTACCTCTGGCTGGACAAGTCGCATGAGGTAATGGTGGACCAGGGCTCGGTCATCACGGGTCTCCTATGGCAAGGAGTCGACACGGCCCCGTACCTACACAAGGACAGGGAAAAAATGGACAAGAGCGACATGAAGAGTAAGTACCAGCTTGTCCGTGACAGAAAGGGCTTCCTCATTAGCTCTATCGATGATAGTGTTGTAAGGGATGTAGCAAAAATATTGTGCAGTAAGGTTCTGCGCAAGACGAGGCCTACTGAATGCACTACCGAAATAGCAGAGCTAGCAGAATAGTGTGCATAAGGAGTACACATTAACTGGTCCCAGTTCCTCCTGAAGGAAATGATGGACGATGCGGTTGACGCATAGGATCTTCCCGAGGTGAAGTTCAACTTCTCATGGATTTTAATTCTAATCTCGTTTGCAACATGGACTCCTCCACCATATTATCAACCGATGGATATCCTAGTAGAGATCCTTGGAGCACCATTCCAAAACCTTTGGGATCACAAAGACAGTAAGCGCAAGGCCAATACAAAGCTTGCATTCTTTCTCCAAGGAAAAAGGCTTAGACAGATTGTGTGCAACCAATATCGACTAAAACCTGTGACAGTGGCTAGGTATTCATTCATTCACTTCCAGGAAGGGCCGCACAACATCATCCTGCATCCGTGTAATGACCCCAAGAAGAAGGCACTCTCGACTTTCTTCATCCTCAGAAATGCAAATGTTGAGAGGGAAATCAAAGACTAGCCCAAAGAATGGATTGGCCAGCGTGTGGAGGTGCCTGAGGAACAACAAGCACAACAGGGGGTTCTGCAACAGAACCCTCCCTAGGATCGTGCCAATGTCAACACCCAAGAGCATCAGGCTGATGCCCAGAAAGAAGAAGAAGACGATGAGAAAGCACAAGACCCATCCAACAATAGTGACAAAGACATCCCTGCTGAGGAGGTGGTGCACACTGAAAGAAACAGAAAAAGAAAGGGCAGAGAGCCCATGGAGGAAGATGCGGAAGCTTTGGGAATCCCCCACAGGAAAAATCAGCGGGCTAATCGAGCCCAAGTCCTTATCATAGCAGAAGAGGATCTGACTCTTCTTAGAGAGGTGATTGCTGAAGTAGTCGAGAAAACTTTGGGTGATATTATGAGTAGGAAAACCAACTGGATGGCTTCGCTCACTACGAAAGTTAACTGGTTGGCAGAGGCCATCACAGAAGTGCATGACACCATGCAGACTGAAACCTATGGTGTAGACCCAGCAGACACTCTGGCGACGCCGGTGCTGCTTGCACCCTTAAGGATAGAAATGCCTACACATGCATTTTCTACAGAAGAAGCAAAAAAAGAGGCAAGTGTCCATAGCTTGGACACATCAAATTTGGATTTCTCTAAGATGTCCTTGCCGCAAATAGATTCCATTCAGAATGTAACAGCCACAGAGGTGAGAATCCCAGAAAATGCGGTTGCATATCAGGTAGCCAAGGCAGCTAGGAAAGCGCAGAAGCGCAAGTAGGTCATTAAGCGGCAGTAGGAAGACCTGGCAGCACAAGCACAGAAGCAGGCTTCATTAGAAGAAGCCATAAGGGTAGCAGTCGTAGAGCTGTCAGAGGATGAGGAAGAAGAGGAGGTAGAACCTGTCCACAAGTTGAGGAGGTTATCCAAACTGGTCACAGATCTGAATAAGCAGGTTTAGGAGTTAAAGACCAACTAGCAACCAAGCATTCCCCCCAAGTTTGTGCAACAAAGGAAACAATCGGCACATCAAGCTGTTGGCCGGCTTAGGGAAGTCAAAGAGGTCTGCACAGAGGCCTTGGAAACTGTTGCCGTAGTATGGGATAAACTCATCGAGGATAAGACTGGGGAGCAACTTGCCAAGCAGGCATGGAAAGTAGAACAACAGGTAGTGGAAGTAAAGGCAGAAATTAAGAAGCTACCAATAAAAGAGAATATTTACAAAGGTGCTTAGCTCAAGTAGCTCCAGGAGTAGTTAAGAACCCTTCGCAAGCAGGAAAGAAAGCGCAACCAAGAGATGACTGAGAAACAAGTCGAAGGTGAAAGGGTGATAGGGCTGATTAATCCTGTTTAGCAGAGGATCCATGAGTTGACGCAGGTAGTGGCCAATGCATCGTTAGAACACCCTAGCTCCGACCAAGTGCAGGAGTTAGAGCAGTAGGTAGAAGAAGCTCGTTGAGAGATAGAAAGGCTTACTCCCATTTTTGGCTAATTCCAATAGAAGCCCGGTAGCGCAGAGAAATCTATGCGAGAAGATGCCCAAGAAGATGTCCAGGAAGAGGAAAAGGAAGAAGATGAAGAGAAGGAAGCTAAAGAAGAGAATGGAACTAAATAAGAAGAGGAAAAGGACGAAGACGAGGAGAAGGCAGCTGAAGAAAAACATCTAGAAACATACTCTTTAGATGAGGCCAAAGAATAAATTGTATAACTCCAAGTTTCATCATCTAAAATTTTACTAAGTATGGGATGAGGCCACTGTGCAGGAAACATTGCCAAAAAAAAAATTCAAAGAAATAGCCGCGCATGTTGCGCCACATACTACATCCATTGCTTCATGGCTCGGGATGAGCCACATGTGAGTGTTGGGGGCCTGTTGGGCCTAGGGAAAGTGTGTAGGAAATAAGCGCAAGTGAAGAAATGCACAAGAATTAGTCTGCAGCGCAAGCAAAAGAAAGGAAATCTACGCAGACTAAGGAAATCTACGCGGACAAAGGAAAATAAAAACGAGGAAAGCTGCACAAAAGAAGGAATAGGTACAAAAGAGGTCACTTGTGCAGAAAAGGGAAACTGTGTGGAAGGAAGATACCACAGGGTAAAGTAGTAGCACAAGTGCAGAATAATGGTCGAAAGCAACAGGACGATCATGGGTGCTAAATTCGGCTTAAGTCGGTGGATGCCACACTAGTGAATGCATGCTGTAAATAAGGTTGTTAGTGCCTCGTGTCGAGTCATGATTGCCACAGTTGTAGCCTGAGAGGCAGCTGATGGTGATAGTTAACAGACTCATTGTATGCAATCGACCCTGCGTGGTCATGTAAAATACTATAAATAGGAGGGATTCAATAGTTAGAGGGTTGGCTTTAGTTGATGTGGGTCATTCATTGTTGTTGTTTACTCTTTAGTAGCTTAGGAGAGGGAATATCTCTGAGAGATCAAAGGAAAGCTGTGAGATATGAGTGGTAGATTAGTCAGAATTCTGCAGGATGCATTCAAAGGTAGTGCAGTAGAAGGGAAGCTTTGCTAGAGAGGTGCAGATGCTAGAGAGGTCAATCCAGGTTGTGTGTGGATCAGTAGATGGTAGCAGTATATTAGGAGAAATAAGACAAAGAACATGAGAGAAAAAGAGATTCTGAGCAGAAATATAGATCTAAGACAGTCTGCAGTCAAATGCAGGCTGAAGGCACCATATATTTCTCATGCCAGATGAAGAGCGCCTTGTGGTTTTTCCCAAATGGGTTTCCACATGAATTCTTCTGTGTGCTGATGATTTCTTGTGTATGATGTTTATGTTTATGTTCATGCTTATGTTTACGATGTGAGTCCTGTTGTGATTGAATGAATGTTGCACTATCAATAGAAGTATGATTGCATGAATAGGTTATTATCAACAACATTTGAATATTAGTTTATGTTTACGTCACAATAGTTGTTGCACGTCTATTATATTGCGCATTTTTGTTACATTGCCTTTATATTCAGTTATGTCTCAAGCACTAAGGCTGAATCTGTGTCACGTCGTTAGTATTTAATGAAAGATATGTGTGGTGTGCGCTACAGTTCGGCAGAAGTGACCCCATCCTCGCGACTTGGTCGATCTCCTTGGAAGCGCGCCAAGGGACTATAATCCCTCGACAATCATGGAAACATGGTTACGGCAGTTACTCATTGAAGAGATATCTCGGGTGAGACTGTTCCTGCTCTGCGGGCGTTGCTGATGGGGCTTGCTCTGTCGGGCCGGTATCTCGGGTGTTTATTGGGTTGACGGGCTGCGCAGAACATGGGTCGCGTGAGTTAGGAAAAGTGGCCAAAAAATGAAGACAGGATCATTACCTCTCCGAATATTAGAAAAACCAAACACAAAATCCATACTCATTGAATCCCAAGTTCTATTTAGAATTGGTAAAGGCTGATACAATCCCACATTATGAGTTTTTCCTTCGCACGTTGACAAATTCTACACTTTTATACAAACTTCCTCACTACAATTCTGATTTCAAGCCAGAAATAAGAGTTACTAAGCTAAGCATAAATTTTGTCCTATCCAAAATGTATTAATTCACCATTGTACCTCTGTTGGATTAAATTCAACCTCATAGAACATTTTTGGAATGCAAATTTTTCTACCTCTGAATAACAGTACATCTTGTAACATGTACTCCATCCATGGACTTTTGTCCCTAATGACTAGATTCTTACAAGATTCATATGCACCTAATAAATATGAATCATCTTTGTACATTTCTTTCAAGATTTCAAGTCCCAACAACTTCACTTGACATTCCTATAAAACTAAATTCCTCCAACTAAAAGCATATGCAATTTTTTACTAGCTTGTCCACTAATGTGTTTCAAAACAAGTAAAATTTTACAGAAATTCAACCCACTTAACATGTTTTTGAGTCAATTTAGGTTGTTGCATTATAAATTGCAATGCATGGTTATTAACATACAAAATTAACTCCTTACGAAATAAATAATGCCTCAATTTCTTTGAGGCTTGAATCATAACATAATTTCTTTGTCATAGGAAGAGTATTTTTGTGTTGCTTCATTTAGATTATCACTAAATTATGCAACTAGTTTATCTTCTTGGCTGAAAACAAATCCTACATCCATATCACTAGCATCACACTTCACCTGGAAAGGGTTATTAAAATATGGTAATGTTAAAATGGGTTGCTTCGTGATCTTCTCCTTCAATAACTGAAATCCATTTTCAGTTGTTGTGTCCATTGGAATGGCTTCATGTCCTTCTTGATTGTCTCCAAAATTAAAGAACATATACCACTAAAATTCTTAATAAATTTCCTATAAAAAATTTCCAAACCATGAAATCTTCTTACCTCGCAAATATTCTTGGGAGAGGGACACTCGGTTATAGATTTTAATTTCTTTAGGTACATATTCAATCCATCTTGAGAGGTGACAAATCCCAAGTAAATAAGCTATGGCATAATGAAATAACACTTCTTTAAGTTTAACAACAATTTCTCCTGTTGTAATTTTCTTCAATACATACTTCAAATGCCTCATATGCTCTTCTCCAGACTGATTACAAATCAGAATATCATCAAGATATACAATAGAAAACTTTTTAATGAACTCTTTAATAAACTCATTCATTAACCTCATAAATGTACTCAGTGCATTAGACAACCAAAAGAGCATAATCATACACTCATCTAATACATTATTAGTCTTAAAAGAAATTTTCTAGTCATATCCCTCTCTTATTATAATCTGATGATAACCACTTTTAAGATATATCTTTGAAAAATATTTTGCGCCACTTAAATGATCCATCAAATCATATATGCAAGATAAGGGAAATTGATACCTAATTGTAATCTTGTTAATGGATCGATAATCTGTACACATCCCCTATCCTTCGACTTTCTTCAATCTTAGTACCGTAGGAACAACACATGGGCTTAAGCTTTCCTTAATCAACCCTTTGTCCAACAATTCTTGTACCTGATTTTTTATTTCTTGTTTTCTTTAGGTGTCATTCTCTATGTTTCCTTTTTTGGTATATTTTCTCCTAGAATAAGGTCTATGTGATGACTTATGCTTATGATTGGTGGTAAATAATTCAGCAAGTCATCCACGACTATGTCAACAAATTCATCCAACAAAATATTAACTTTGTTAGGTAAATCATTCAATTTTGTTCTAGTAAGGTTTATTTTTTCTTTTCTAACTAAATAAAAAATTACCTCTTCTTCTTTGATTTGCTGCAAGAATTTATTTCCACCGACTAGAAACACCTTTGAACTACTTTCTTCATCTACATGGTCCTCTTACAAATGAATAAGTGTGTATCTTTTTCCATCCTTCTCAAATATATAACGATTATTTCTACCATCATGTACTGCTTTTAAATCATATTGCCAAGGTCTACCCAACAAAAGGCCGTGGAAATCAATTGACATGATATCACATACCGTTTTATCTGTGTTATTATTGATCTAAAATTCCACTTATCTATGTTCATTAACCATGATATGATGCCATTTTTACATCCAAGAAACCTTGTAAGGATTAGGGTGTTTAACTTTCTTTAAACCCAGCTTTTCAGCCACCTCTTTAGACACTAAATTGTATATTCTACCACTATCAATAATGACTTTGCAGTTACTTTTTTCCTTGGAATTCGTCTTGAACAATGTTTTTCTTTGGGTTGGTTCCTTAATCTTCTTTTTTGGTTTTAACAAAACTCTTTTCAGCAGCAAAGACTATCCAATTTCCATGGAATTCGCATGCATTGGTGATTCCATTATTTCTTCCTCGGCTTGGAAAATGTGTGCACTTATTTGGCTTGTTGTAGGGTTCTCTGGGCACTCATATGATATATGACCAACATACTTACTACAGCTAAAATATTTACCCTAAAATCCTCTATCTCTACCTCTAGAATGAAACCCTCTTCCTCGGGAAGAATCATTACCACGGAAAGATTCTTCTTGTTGATGTGAATTTCCAAAATCCTCCTTTTGTGTTGAAAACTTACCCTTTCCAACTTGTTGTCCTCTTTCTTTAAAGGAACCTTGACCTCTTTTTCATTGATTTTGCTTTCTTTTCATCTTCTCTTCAACTTTCAGGGAAAATTGGTAGCCTTCCTCTACAGTTCTTGGGGAAACAACCCAATTTCATCTTGTATATCAAATCTAAAACCATTGATATACCTAGAACCCTTTCAAAAGTGTCTTCAACACATCTAATTCTAATGTTATTTTTATAGACCTCCTCAGTATATTCTCTAACTAACATTGCCCTTTGCTTTAAGTTTTTCATTTTCTTAAATAAAGAGAGTTGATCATATTTAGGAAAGAACTTACCCTTCAATTTGGCTTCCATTTGGTTCCATTTTTTTGTAATCTTGGTCTTGTCTTTGTTTATCCTCTTAGCATTCACGTCATCCCACTAGATATCTCCATGACCTCTCATCCTATACAAAAAAAATATTGACCTTCTTTTCTTCAACAACTTCCTCATATTCGAAGTATTTTTCCACGACACTTAACCAATCAACCAACTCCTCAACATTTAAATTTCCTTCATATGTGGTCACCTTAGTTATAGGTCTAGAACTAGCCCCTAAGACTGATCTAAGAAGCCTCATCTCTACAGTTTATTCAACAATATCGACCTCTTCTTCTAGAGACTCTTCATCATTGACATATTCTATGTCAACATTATGTTTCGGTTAGTTTCCACAACATATATTCACACTCAAAGAGTCCTCACCTCTTCAAGTAACTCATTTTCAATTGGTATTCCTCAACCTTGGCCTCTTTCATGGATTCTAAGTGTCATCTTTTGATAAATAAGGTCTTCCTTATTTCCTTACATGAACTAAATCTTGCTCTAATACCAAAAATGGTGCAAGCTTGAAACAAAAGCTTTTATCTCCCTTGCAATGGCAGAGGTTAATAATCTACTTTAATATGAAGGACATGTAGCTTTACTCTACAATTGGTTTAATGCCAATACATCATGGACCCATGTTGCATTCACAATACTCTAAGCATAGGGAACACTTCACAAAAATTAGACTGGTTCAAACATTACCAAAATTAATCATATATGAAGATAGATCTGCCATTTGTTTAGATTCAATCACTCATTCATTTGGAAAATAACCCATACTTTTGGGTTGGCTCTACACATATTTTGATAATTGGAGGAAACTTTTTGGTATAAAATAGAAACTCGTCTTCAATAGTAGCACTTCCCACCATTTACTTGTGTCATTTACTTCTTTAAAAGAAAAAGAAAATTACCAACATGATCTATTAAGTATTTTGAGTATCTAAAATAAAAGCATAAAATTGCATTACATATAAATGATCCTTTGGGAAAAAAACATACACCTAAAGGAATGCGTGATTTAATATACTCTCAAATTATTTTAAAATAAATATGAGATTATGCCATTTCCAATCTAATCCCAAGAAGCAAGCAATATATTTCCAAAACGCCTTGTATACACTATTCAAACAATGTTTGGTAAGTTGATAAGCAAATGTCGTTTTGAAGAAATCACCTCAATTGAATCATGAACTCGAAATGGCATAAAAGAGTAAAAATAAATAAATTTTCTTCACATACTTCCCTTTTGTGATTATCCTATTAATACGTGTAGAAAGTGCATGTAAATATTTTATCAAATCAATGAAAAAGATTCATGATCTAACGAGTAAGTTGGAACCTTCTTGGCTTTCTCTAAAATATATTTTTTTCAAATATAAAATCAAAAGTACATAAATGGCTTCTCTGTCTCTTAATTTGTGTCCATATCTCCATCTCTATTCTACTCCTACCTCATTTTTTTCCAAAATAAAAAGCCTCAAACCCCTCTTCAAGGCGGTTCTTTTTTAGTTAACAAAATGACCTCCTACTTTAACTCAATAACTGGCTCAAAAATACAAACCAATAGTAAACTACAGTTTAATAAAATATTTTTACTCTAACTAATCCCTAACTTAGTGTAGTGGAACCCACTCCTTTTAGAAACATAGGATTCTTTTTAATCATTCTCAAATTGACATGAAGCCCCTGCATCACTCTCTCTCCCCCTGCTTCCCCCTAACCCTTACTGACCCCCTCTCTCCCTATATCTATACCCTACTCCTATGCCTAAACTAACCCCCACCCCTCTCTCTATCCCCCCAACCCCTTAACACCCCCCTCTCTCTCACACACACACTCTCCCTACCCATAAACAACCCCTAAGCCCCTCTCTCTCTCCTACTCCCCCTTCCCGAACCTCCTCTCTCTCTCTCTCCACCATATATCCCCCCTTCTCTCTAACTTCCCTAATCCTCCCTAAACCCATATCTATTCCCCCACCATGTTTTATCTCTTTCTCTCCCACAACTCCCTGCATCCCCCTACCCCTAATAACCCATGCCCTCTACCCCCATCTCTCTCTCTCTCTCTCTCATAATATGCCTCCCCATAATACATTTTACCACCCCCCATCTCTCTCTATTCCCCCCCACCTTATGCCCCTCTTATTTCTAATTAACTTAATCCTCTCTAACCCCCTAAACCCTAACCTTGATCGTTATCTCTTTCTCTCCCCCAACCCCCCTCCTCCCCCTTACCCCTAAGGTAAATTTGATGTCTATAATATCACACATGTGTTTTAGCTATACAAACCACATATGTGTTTTAGCTCAACAAAATGTGTGTGTGTTTTGCAGAGCTAAAACGCATGCATGTTTTGTAGAGCTAAAATGAGCACACATTTTGTAGAGCTAAAATGCACTGGCATTTTGGTTTCCATGGAACCCAGATAGGTGGGAAAAAATTGAATTCCGCACTTGCGTTCCTTACCACCTGAACCAAGCCTTCTCATGTGTTTGTGTGGAATCCTTGATCCAATGTGTCTACCTCAGAGTTAGCTTCAGATTAGTCAAACCTATGTTATGGAATATGGAAAACCATATTTAATTGGGCATTTCATCCATTTTCTCATTGTGCATGTTTTTTACCACTCGTTACAGTATGCTAGACACAATAGGGTGAATCCATGAAAATGGGTAACACTTTTTGGCCAAAAACGACAGTGAAAATTCAATTATTTACTCATTTTTTAAATTGAATCCCTCAAAACTCATATATTCCTTGTGAATTCCGAAGTGCAAAAAAAAACGAAATGTAAGGAATTATATTGTCTTTTCACCTATATTTTTTTAAATAATAATATTATTTAATATGCCAAAATTGCATTTAATGATAGGTTTGTTCTTGTAAATTTTAGGAAATGTTAACAAGTGGCTTGTGTGCACGTAAAACAATTTAGTGATAATTACATAATTTTTGAAAAACTATATCTGAACATAATCTACACAAAATGCACTTTGGCATTCATATTTTTGTATTTATGTTGGAAAATTATGGTTTTATTAATTTTTGAAACTGACCATTGAAATTTTAGTTGCATTTTGTACATATGTGTGTGCACATAAACTTTTTTCTACTAGTTACAAATATAGAAAAACAAAAAATACCCTTTTGAAGAGGACATGTTGATATGGGGCGTATGTATGTTTTGAAAGTTTTGGATCTTTACCTTTTATGTTCTTGATTTTTCTTTGCGCTAATTCGAAGTTGTGGACATGGATTTATAAGTATAAGTTTGAAAAGAAAATTTAAAAAAAAATCATATGAACTCAGAAACTCATAAATTATATGCCAATGGATAGATGATTCATCGACGAACCAATCAATATGAAGTTCGCAACCTAAGGTGCATCCCACGATCGGGTTTAGGCCTGGAAAAGAGGCCAATAAAATTAAATTTGTAGAAAAGAAAGTTAAAAGCTTGTTTTTCAAGTTCTCGATCAAGGTCTTAAAATCCCTCTATCAAGGTTTTGAGAGCATTTTTAAATAGGTCGATTGAGGGTTTAGTAAAGTTAAAAGCTTGTTTTTCAAGTTCTCAATCAAGGTCTTAAAATCCCTCTATCGAGGTTTTGAGAGCATTTTTAAATAAGTCGATTGAGGGTTTAGCTATGGTTAAAATAAAATATCAATCAAGCTACTTTTTACTTTCTATAGTCTTCCAGCGTACTTCTATTATTTTTTACGAATGACAATAGCTCAATCGATCTTTTAAAATCTTGATTGAGGGCTTAACAAAAGCTCGATCGAGCTCATTTTTTCCCATACTCGCGCCCTCTGCTTTCCAAAAAGTATTACTCAAGTTCATGGGAATACCCAATTTTTTTTTATGAAATTTTAGATCCATATATCATTTTTTCTACAAATTCCAAATATGTAATTTTAAAAATATTATATTACTTGTTTCTATTTTTTGTTATTTTTCTTGTGATTACTCTTAACTCAAAAAACACATTATTAGTGTTTCTTCCATAAACTTTTCATTTCTCAAGCATTTAAAAAAAATGTATTTTGCACTACTAGGCACCAACCTCTACATGTTAAAAAAAACATTTCATAATAATTGCATTAAGACCTTCAAAAGTGGGACCCACACTTGACGTGTTGTTTATGAGTTTTGGTCACTTCGATAATTTTGAAAAGAAAAAATATTATTAAATTTATTTTGGAAAAATAGTGGTGCACTAGTACTATTTGTTCTCTATATGTCTACCAATTTTTGTAGGTTGATTCCATTAGTTAGGAACTCAAAGGTGGTACCCACAAAGACACATGCCTTATTATTTGCCAAAAAAATAAAATGTAACTATTAGAAAATATCAAACTTGAAATACTTATGAACATTTTAAATGGGTAAAATTTATATATTTGGAAACGTGATTCAATTTCCTACATTTCATCTTTTTTACTCAAAGCAAGATTTATTGTGTAAGTATCTCAGAATATCCATGTCAGTCAAGGGATGCATGTTTTTTCAGTTTTATATTGCATCTAACGTGTCAAAAGAGACCCTCATTAGGTTACACCAGCCCCTATACAAGGAATATTTTGAGTTTTGTGACCGTGTTCATGGACCTTGGTCCTTAGAAGCTTCATCTAGATCCAAAAATCCTTATTTTCCACCCATGTTACCCATTTGTAATGCCCTCAAACCCATCCCTACTATTTAAGGTTGATAGGAGCACCCATATTCCACCTGAATGATGAATATCCCATTTTTAGGGATTATGTGGTGTTTTGAAGCCTTGATCGTGGCCCATGACCCCTAGTAGCTTTGTTGAAGGCATAATTCCAAGGTTTTTCTCCCGTTAAATGGTCATGTCCCTGAAATCTATCCCTCATGGGAAAAATCTCCTAAGAGAACCCATATTACTATTGAAGGACAAATATCCTAGTTAGAGAGACTATGTGAGGGTTAGGGGTATCAATCATTGATCTCTAAATGGTAGGATCATGGCCTATCTGTCTCATCAACACAAATACTCCATAGGATTTAAAAATAATTGGTTGACTCTGTAATATATTCATAACTAGAGTCAAGCTTATGTTCTTTCTATTCACCAATGGGTATGGTTGAATGGCTCTACTCTATTTTGGTTTCAAGATTGGGTTTATTTGTTTATAGTGCTTAAATAAATTCCCAACAAAAGGGATCAAGTACACTCTACACAAGAACTATGTTTATAGAAAACAATTCAAATGCAATGTAGCAACTCAATTAACAACACCACTTCCATTCAATCCTAATATGACCACAACTAGGGTAATATCACTTTGTTGTTATAATTTCCCCCAATTAAGTGATACATACATACATGCATACATATCGTAGATGACTATAGATGAAATTCAATAGATTACTAGAAACATGTGTTCAACTATATTGTATTTCATACTAACATCATGGACATCCAACCAATGTCTATGGATAACAAACAAACAAAAAATGCACAACAAAAGAATGTATGGTCATCAATGATCTCATCAAGCTATTAATTAAATAAGGAACCCAAAAAATGATCCCTTACATTCACATAGTGTTGGAACTATGTTTCCAATACACACAACATTTAAGCCATAGCTTCTTTTTATACTAGTGACATAGTAATGTATTATGACACCAATCTAGAGTATTCCTTATGACTTACATATTACACTTGCAATATATCAAAACCAATCCATAAGCAATTGTAGGATTGGTTGTAAAATGTTGTTTTCTCAATGAACAAGCATGAAATTGAACCCAACATTGAAACAAACTGAATTAAACCATAAATACAAAATAATTTTCCTTGGAAACCCCAAATAAGAAAACCAACATGTGATATGGACTTTATTAGGCTCAAGAAATTATTACAAGCATGATCTATGAATTCTCAATCAAAGATTTAATGCATTCGTGCTTACTAGTGATATTGTAGATTGTGTTGACACAATGACAACCTTCAAACATCAAGCATGTTTCTTCTTCCAAGGTAGTCACACTTATCTCGTTACATTTCCTTCATTTCTTTTCCATATCCCTCAATTGTGTTTTGCTCTTTCCACAAGTAAACTGCCTTTTTGTAATAGGATACCTTGAAATGGCAAACATCACATTATGTTTCATCTTCTTGAGAAAAGTTTGGCCTTTATTATTCAAGAGGATTGTTGATTCCAAAATTTTCCAAAATGAATTTTACAATCTTTAGATGAGGACTAAATCCATTTTAGATCATTCATGACTAAGACATTCATTTTAGATTCCTTTCAAAGTAAGAAATTATTTATGCAAAAACATAAAATCTCATAACATAAATGTTGAGATCTTTTTAAGACTTTTACAATGATCTAAAGAAATCCAAAATTGGATGTTAATCTCAAAAGTCGCAACATTATACACATAGAGAGATCCATGTGTGTGTGTGTTTTGGAAAGCACTCACTACACTAACCTATGACCTTGTAATTTCAGAGCTATAATGACTTTTATAATGTTTACAAATATATAAAATTAACAATTTTTTTGGGGAAAAAATAGTTATGCACAAGAACAGTGGTTTCTTTGTAATTTAAAAATATTTTTTAAATAATTGTTTTCATTTAGGTACTCAACATCTACAGTAAGAAGAATATATACATTATACTTTGAAAGAAAAATAACATGCCATTGTTAAAAAAACTTAAATTTTATAATCATAAATATTAATTATATATTCTAAAACTACTTTAATTTCGTGCATTTCATATTTTTATTTCATATTCAAATTCATTATCGAAGCACCTCAAATCATCCCTCTCATCCCTCCATGTAATCATACTATTGATTTTTTATGTTTGTATTGCCACTATCACTTCACAAAAGACCATTATTAACTTACGCCCATGTGAATTATTTATTTTTAAAAATAGACACCACCTCATATTCCTCTTAAACCAATCATTATTGGACATACATCATGAGTCATTGTCTTAGACATGCATCATTTTCTTAGACAATGGCATTGGCTTCCTCAATGGACATGCATCATGAATCATTGTCTTAGGCAGTGCCATTGGCTTCCTCATTGTATCCCTTGAATGCTCATTTATATTGAACCCAAAGTAACAACAACATTTATATTCAAAAATGTAAAAATGTCCACTTTTTTTTATGTCTATATGTTTTTTTATGAAATTGTATGTATACCACTACGACAACGTCTCGTGAATTACTACCATATGCTTGCACCTTATATGTCTATAGGCTTTGGTATGAAATTGTGAATATATTAATATTTTTTTTTTTCACGTAAAGGGAAATAACAGTGCCTTGCTATTTCTATTAGAAATCAAAGGAGACTTTTACATTCTTAAGTTGTTGCCAAACTAGTTCGAAACCACAGACTTCAAAATTTTGACCCTTTCTATCCATATATGCCCCCAATGTCTAATTATACCAGTGCATCCCACAGAATACATGATCATATTAGCCTATACAATAAAAAACTAAGTATCAAATGTTCAGATGACAAAACATAGTCAGTATACCAAAAAACAAAGTACCATGATAGTCTATCTATCCCATATTAATAGTATCTGATACTTCTGCTAGAGACCTTACAGCCCTCCACAAATTCTTCAATGATAATGTGACCTTCATTACTCCTCAGGCCTCTTTTGGATAGCCGATCAGCAGTAGTATTATGCTCTCTATGATGATGTTGAAAATTTAGTTGTTGGAAAGTATACATAATGTCAGCAGTCCTGTTGAGCCATCCTTGAAGTTTGTTGTTCCGAATGAGATGTACCTTTTTGGCCCAGCCAATAATAGCCATTGAATCACCCAATATGCTGATGTGATCAATGTTCAATTCTCTTTCCAATCTAAGTAATGCCCACAGAGCCACCAGTTCAGCCTTAGTATTAGTACCAGATCCCATTCCCAGCCAGTAATGAAAGTGATGATTGTTTGCCACAGTCAATGTTCCCCCTCCACCGCAATTACCTCCTTGTGCTGCCCCATCGAAAGTACCCACAATGCCCATAGGAATCGGTGGGGGCTGATGTATTCCAACATATTTCCTCCGTACAGAATCATATGGATAATGACTGTATAATCTTATTATCCAGCACATGATGGCGTTTAATGGCAGTCTACAGTTCTCAAAAATAATAGAGTTTCTGTACTTCCACATTACCCATATGAAGAAAATCGGTAATGTCTTGTATGTATCATGTGACGCCTGCCATTTATGGAGACAGATATCCAGTGAATCACCTCCCCAGTCATCATGAAAACCATAATGAAACTTCAGTAAACTCCAAACCTGCTTAGAAAAGGTACAGTGGCAAAATAGATGATCAACAGTCTCGGCCGTGTTCATGCACAATATACAGATGTTAGGTCCAATATACCCCCTTTTACCAAGTGCCTCCCAAGTGAGAATACTTCCGCTGAGTGCCAGCCACAAAAAACATATAATCTTCAAAGGTGCATTCCATCGCCAGATATACAGATGCCACCAAATACCAGTAGTCGGGCGGATCTCATTTATCGCTGAACGATAAATCTCCTTGGCAGTAATTAATCCAGAGGTGCCTCTGTCCCATACCAGGCTTTCCTCAATATCCCTGAGTCGTATACCATTGCGCTCTAGTTCAGCCACATAGTGATCCCAGATGTACGCATCAGCCCCGGTAATGCCAATCATATTGCTATCCAACCAATACCCGCAGTCATAATCCTCCACTCTCCCTGATCTTATCTGATGGAAGTACCAAATGACCTGAGAATGAATCCACCTAATGATATGTAATGGCAGGTAATATTCAGATTTACATCCAGCCACCGGGTCTATTCCGATCAGAGCTTTGTGCCCAGACCCCAATTGCCAGGCTAACCAGTTCTTAATCCTGAAAAATTGCTTGTTGAAACTCCTCCAGAATAAAGAGCCAGATACCTTATCCTTGTGACCATACCTGATCCACTCCTCGACAGAGTCTTCCTTACAATACTTCGCCCTTAATATGTAATGCCAGAGTCCCGGCACAGTTAAGGCTCTCCATCCCGTCTTGAGAAGAATAGCAACATTGAAAAGTGCAATGTCCTTTATATCCCATCCCCCAGCCCTCCAAGGAGCACAGAGTCGCAAATTACTATAACTATAACATATAATAAATTACTCTTTTATGTTGGATATCATGAATATGTGATGTAAATATTAAAAACACAATACTCGATATTCGGAACCCATTACAATTTTGACTTAGGAGAGGCTTTATTGAGCATATAATTTCTGACCTTCGAAGTTATATTGAGAATATTTGACCTTTGAGTGGGAAATGGGCAGCTATAGATGGTTTTTCATACTAGATATGAATACTAAGATCATGACTATGGTCAAGGAAGGAAAAGAAGTGCCATATGGACTCAATGTATCTTCTAGAGATTATGGGACAAAAGTAGGTTTTGTAGCACTACACATGTTATTTTGAAGGGATATTCATCCATAAACTAGGATACATAAGTCATTAGAAGATTGGTTTCACCAAGGATGGGTCTAAAGGCCGCATCCATGGTTATATGGGAACCATTATAGTGTTTTTCACACTTGAAGGTTCTTGAGACACAACCCATGGTCCAAGCATAAAAACAATTTATTAAGTATTACAATATGTTTTATGGTTCATGGACAATGGATAGGTTCTGAAACTATGATACAATCCTTGTAAATGAAATATGTATCCTATAAGTATAATATGGATGCCATTTTGAGATTTGTCATGTTATGGGTTGGTATTAGGGACCTAACGATGGTCCAAGGACAACCATTAACATCTTAGCGACATTCGAAAAACCTTTTCTTAATAGATGAATATAACATAATGGTTAAAGGATTAAACTATACCAAGAAAGGAGGATTTTACGATTAGAAACTGAAGTCTTAATCTCTTAATTTATCTATGTATTATGCAAGGACATGGTTTAGATTATTTCATAGGTCATTCATAAGTTTGCAAGGCTTGGACACTAGCTGCAACATTATCTTCACTTGGAACGAGAGCATGAAATCCAACGGTGGGACATATAACGATGAGCTAGTAAAAATACCTTTTAGGCCCTAGTGTTTGTCCTTGAACCATGGTCTAGGACTTGATACCAATCCCTAGTGTGAAAAAACTCTAAGTGGAATCCTTATTATACTGTTGATTAAATTGACATTGTTGGCAACATAGATCAACACGAAACCGTAGAGTTTGCAGTTGGTTTGTTTAACCAGAGAACGACGGGGAACAAATCCATGAAGTAAAAGTGCACAAGACATAGAGGTTCACAAATCCAAAGTAGATGTTCCGCAAGGATCATAGACTGACATACGAGAAGGAAGCCGCAAGAGATCAACCGCTCACATAGCGTTTTGCATGAGAAAGTGTTTTGAGTTTAATCGCCTGAACGGATTATGAGCTAGCAACAGAGGCTAAATTTCACCGTAGATCGTGGATCTGAAAGCCAATAGAAACTATGGAATTACCACTTGTAGATTTGATGGTTGTAAGGAGTTACGAAAGACAATTTGTGGGAGACAATTTACGGAAGCCTATTTCGAAAAAGTTGAAAGGCAGCCCTGCAACCCGCAACCCACAATTACGGAAGGAAGGAGTTCCCACAGATTGCAGAAATGACAATTATAGAAAGAGCGTGTCGAAAAGGGTAAATGCGGAAGCCTAGTTCAAAAAATTTGAAAGGAAGCCCCACAACCTGCAACTCACGATTGCGGAAGGAAGAAGTTTCCATAGATTGTAGAAAGGGCGATTACAAAAAAATCACTGCAAAAGATTAATTGCGGAAGGAGTTTGTGGAAGGAGGATGTGAAATTGCACATGTAATTGCGGGAGGAAGGCACACCCATAAATTGTGAAAAAATGGTTTGTAGAAATATAAATGCGGAAAGGTAATTGCAGAAGGATTTATGTTCAGTGCTCCAAAATCACATGAGAAATTTCTGAAGAGTCACGATGAAGATACGTGATTGTTAGATGAAGAGGCACGGCTAAGGGTATATAATAAAATCTTTAAATCTTCAGAGAAGTGTCTTTGTACACTCAATTAGAATATCTAAAGGCGTACAAAATCCAGAGATCAAATTATCATATGAGGGAGGTTGGGAGATGCAAGGATAGACTGCAAACCTGTAGGGGGTCGTAGCCTCCTTCCAGTTGTTGCTGGTAAACAAGGTGTTGGTTCATCCTTCAGTTGTAGTTGAAAAACTTGGGTGTTGGTGCATCTAGAAAGTTGGTGCTTGGAAACTATTTGTAAATATAATTTTGCAGTAATAGGAAGTATTGGTGGTTTTCCCAATTGGGGTTCCACAATAATATTGTGTGTTCTGTGTTCATTGTTGATTTTGTTTTAAGTGATAAAAATTTAAATAAATTGCTTAATATTGATTCACCTCCCCTCCCCCTCTCAGTATTACTTGATTTTCTAACATTATACTTGGGTAAATATTCTATACAAGGCTTACTATGGTGGTTTCAAATCATATGCATGGTCCATGAACCATAAAGCATATTTTACTATTTAAGATATTTTTTTAACCTTTATACCGCAAGTCATGTCTCAAGAACTATCTAGTGTGGAAAATGTTTTAATGGTTCCCATATGACCATGGTTAAGGCCTTCAAGCCCATCCCTCATGAACAAAAACTCATAACACTATGTGTATTCCACATGATAGTAAATATCCCCTATAAATGGGATATGTGGTGATTAAGACCTCCTTTTGTTGCATGAACCATAGAAGGTTCATTTACACAATCCTTGTAAATGGAATATTTATCCCACAAGTATAATATGGATGCGATTTTGAGATTTGTCATGTTAGGGATTGGTATTAGGGACATAACGATGGTCCAAGGACAACCACTAGCATCTTAGGGACATTAGGAAAAAAATTCTTAATAGATGAATATAACATAATGAATAAAGGATTAAACTATTTCAAGAAAGGAGGATTTTACGGTAAAAAACTGAAGTCCTAATATATTAATTTATCTATGTATTATGCAAGGTTATGGGTTAGAATCTTGAAAATAGGTCATTCATAAGTTTGCAAGGCTTGGGCACTAGCAACATTATCTTTACTTTTAATGAGTGCATGAAATCCAAATGTGGGGCATATAACCATTATCCATAAAAATACCTTTTAGGCCCTAGTGTTTTCCCTTGAACCACGGTCAGGGACTCGATACCAATCCTTAGTGTGCAAAACCTCTTAGTGGAATCCTTATTATACTTGGGTAGATATTCTATTTACAAGGCTTATGTGGTGGCTTTAAATCCTATGCATGGTCCATGAACCATAAAGCATATTTTAATATCTAAGACATTTTTTTAATCTTTATACCACGAGTCATGTCTCAAGAACTATGTAGTGTGGAAAACTTTGTAATGGGTCCCATATGACCATGGTTAAGGCCTTCAATCCCATCCCTAGTGAAAAAAATCTCATACAGTGTATGTATTCCACATGATGGTAAAGATCCCCTATAAATGGGAGGTGTGGTGGTTAAGACCTCCTTTTGTCACATGAACCCTAGAAAGTTCATTTACACAAGCCTTGTAAATGGAATATTTATCCCACAAGTATAATATGGATTCCATTTTGAGATTTGTCATGCTAGGGATTGGTATTAGGGACCTAATGATGGTACCAGGACAACCGCTACCATCTTAGGGACATCCAAAAAACCTTTTCTTAATAGATGAATATAGCATAATGATTAAAGGATCAAACTATAGCAAGAAAGGAGTCTTTTACGATTAGAAACTGAAGTCTAAATCTCTTAATTTATCTATGTATTATGGAAGGATACGAGTTATATTCTTGAAGATGAGTCATTCGTAAGTTTGTAAGGCTTGGGCTCTAGCAATATTATCTTCACTTGGAATGAGAGCATGAAATCCAAAGGTGGGACATATAACCATGAGTTCTAAAAATACCTTTTAGGCCCTAGTGTTTGTCCTTGAACCACAGTCAGGAACTCAATACCAATCCCTAGTGTGAAAAACCTCTTAGTGGAATCCTTATTATACTTGGGTAAATATTATATATACAAGCCTTATGTGATGGTTTAAAATCCTATGCATGGTCCATGAACCATACAAAATATTTTACTATCTAATACATTTTTTAAATATTTATTTCATGAGTCATGTCTCAATAACTATATAGTGTGGAAAACCTTGTAATGGTTCCCATATGACCATGGTAAAGGCCTTCAACCCCATCCCTAGTGAACAAAATATCATAACATTGTATGTATTGTTGGTTTATCCCACAATAATGAGGGGGGGGTGAATCAGTATTGTCCCTTTTTCATTTAAAATACACAAAAATCAACAATCAAGACACAAATTTTACCGTGGAAACCTCAAAGAGAAAACCAAAAACACAAAACTAATTAATAAGATGAATTTAAAAAAATGTTTATATGCTACTACAGAAAGGATGTAAACACACCCTAGGTTTTTCTTGCAACTACACACAAGGATGCTACAACACCCCTATGGTTTTCTTCCTGCTTCAACAGACAAGGATGCTACGACACCCTGTTCTCCAGCTACAACTTGAAGGAGGCTTCGACCCCCTGAAGACCTATGGCCTGCCCTAGCACCACCCTGCCACCTTGATATGATTTTCTCAGTATTTTTGGAACAATTGTAAACTATTCACTTTGGACTCTGTCAATCTTGCTAACATAGACACCTAATTCTTTACACATTCATTTAATAAATACCCTTTACCTATCTCTTATCAACGCATCTCTCCATAGCTGCGATCTTTAGTTTTGGATCATGACTATTTACTTACAGAAAAAACAAATCATCATCTACTTGTTCAACCGTCGCATCATTTCAGTGTTAAGTTTCAGCAAATGCATCGTTTTGTTCTTCTCACATCTCATAATTAATTTCCGAAGCCCTATTTATCATTTTCTTGTGCTTCCATAATCTTCTTCTCGAGATACAATCCGAACGATTGATCTTATGTTCGAATCTCTCTGGATCATGATCTACTCTACATATTTCCTCTTCAAATCATATTTCTGCACTAGGTTTCTATTTCAACTGTTCCCCACCATTGATATCCATCGGGCTTCTCCATGAGCGTCATTGCGAGATGCAGGATGCAGAAACGTAACATTTCATTAAATCATATCTCGACTTTTCGTAAGCTCCTTTTCGCAAGCTCCTTTCTGTAAGCTTCTTTCCACGAGCTCCTTTCTACAAGCTTCTTTCTGCAAGCTCCTTTCCGCAAGCTTCTTTCCACAAGCTCCTTCCCGCAAGATTCTTTCCGCAATTTTTCTTCCTTGTCGTCGATATTTTGCGGAGTCTTTTCCAGCTTTCGGTCTTTCGGATTATGGGTTGCGGATTGTGGGTTCATAGAATCTTTAAATGTTATTTCTGCAATTCCCTTTCCGCATTTTTCTTCCGCACCATCGATCTCTTTTTAGCGGAACTAATCTTAGTTGTTTGATCTTGATCTTTTGCGGAAGTTTGGATTTTTTGCCTAACTGTCAGAATTAATCCTTTACCGTCGAATCCAGTGTGAGACTAATATCAGCCGTCTGATCTTGATTGTTGCGAAACTGATCCTTAATCATCGGATCTCGTGCGAGATGCTTCCTAACTGTTGATTTTAGATCGAATGGGGATCTCCACGATTTCTTTGCAGAAATCCTCTGTGACTATTTCTAACAGTTTTGAACATTTATATACACATATAATTTCATCATGCTGTTGATTATAAGTAATTTACAAACACTCTCGCATATATAGTTTCTCTGAAGAATTTACAAACACTCTCGTAGATATATTTTCTTTGTTCTTCGATTGTTACATATACTCTATCTCCATTCATTTCACTCTTCTGCAGTTCCACTCTTCATTTGTCTAACCAGCTTTTTCATTCATACTGCATCTCTATTTCCACTTGACCTCTGTTCTTTTGTTTCATTAACCATTGTTTACATCATACTGTCGACACTGTCTTGGACGTCTTTAGATCAATCATTCATGTTGTATTATCATCCATGTCCATCTCATCCATTGCATTTGTTATAAATGAACTTTTATGACATCATCATTAGGACACCATCATATTCCATGTCATCATATGTGTCGTGCCACATCCTCAACTATGACATGCCATGCCATCGCTACCTTAGTCTTTCACTAAGTTTTTCTTGTGATCATATCCACTAGTTAGTCCTTTGTCATTCGTGAACACCTTTGAAATCAATGAGAACTATATACTCAACAATCTCCACCTTTGGCATTGATGGAAGCCTCTAAACATTCTCCCCCTTTGACAACAATGACAAAGGATAACATGTTATGCCAATGTTGTACCTATTTTGATATAGTATTTCCTGTCTTTCTACTTTCTGACAACTCCGCCTATCAACGTATCTCACCCTGATATTGTACTTCCTCCTCTTAGTGCTTTTGTAAAGGAACTACTCTCATCTTATGTCTAAGATGCTCAAAGACTTCCTTAGGTAGTGGTTTGGTGAAAATGGCAACAATTTGTTCTTTTGTTTCAATGTATTCTAATCTGACAGCTTTTTGAGATACTTGTTCAGTTAGATAGTGATACTAGATTGGTATATGTTTTGTCTTAGAATGCATGGTAGGATTTTTAGACATATTTACAGCACTAGTGTTATCACAGTTGATCACTATTGGATGTTCATATTTTATGAGTAGATATTCTAGGGTCTGTTTCATCCAAATAACCTGAGTGCAACATGAGGCAACAACAATGTATTTTACTTTTGCTGTAGAGAGTGAAATGAAGGATATTTTTTTACTTGACCATGATATTAAACAATTTCCCAGAAAGAATGTTGCTCCACTAGTAATTTTTCAATCATCAACACTTCCTTCCCAATCTGCATCAGTAAACACTTTCAAGGTAAAGTGTTGTCCTTTTGGATACCATAAACCATACTCCATGGTGCCTTTTAAATAGTTGAAAATCCTTTTTATTGTTGTTACATGTGTTTCTTTGGGAAATGACTGGAATCTAGCCACCAATCTAGCAGCTTGCATCGCATCTGGTCTTGTGGTTGTCACATATAGCATACTGCTTGGAAGAGGGAGCCTCCAGCAGGATATATACAATTTGCAGGCCATCCAACCCAGGGGGGGCACAATTCCTCATGGAATCAAGTGAAATCAACTGATGGAGAGTTCATCAATGCAGAACTTAGGCTGAACTGAGCCTACTTGTCAACCGGGGGCCTGATCTGGCTGACACATCAACCCATACACTGACACATCGGCCCAAAACTTATCTAGATGAGCCAAAACGTGTTGAGGAGAGAGGGAGGGCGAAATTCCCCATAAAGGATGCTCAAGATCAACTCTGGATCTGATTTGATCACCTCCTTCAGTCAAGGATTCGTCAGATCCAGTCAATCTGCTTCAGATCTGACTAATTTCAATCAAATCGGCTGAGAATCCACTGATTTATTGATTTTGGATTTGCTCCATTATTCATCAATTTATTAATTAAAATAATCAATAATTGATTTTTGGGGCTTTCTGACCTGAGTGATGGAAAATCACTCAAAACTAGGAAATAGTGGGTCCATGGGTTTACATGGTGCTCTTAGCTTGAAAATGAGCACCTACATGACTGAAACCGATTATTTGGCCCACTTTTATTACAAAATCAATTTTTCCAATTAAACTATTAAAAAATAGCCTAAGTTTTGGAAAAATTAAAATTTAATAAAAAACACTGAAAAAACTAAAAAATTGAAAAATTGAAAAACACCTAGGGGGACTTAGACATGTTCCTATGACTCAAAAATGATGTCTAACATGCTTATACATTGACACATAGAATC
Organism: Pseudotsuga menziesii; assembly: GCA_001517045.1. Classification (NCBI taxonomy): domain Eukaryota; kingdom Viridiplantae; phylum Streptophyta; class Pinopsida; order Pinales; family Pinaceae; genus Pseudotsuga; species Pseudotsuga menziesii. The sequence goes on from LPNX011114427.1 coordinate 72,914, forward strand.
TAATAACCTCAATAGGCCCAAATTCCAAGCCAACCACCCCAACTTTGGAGGTATGGAGTGAAAAACTCAGAAATTATCAGTCGTTTATTCAACAACCAATAATAACCAAGGGAAAAAACACCCTGGGCTGATCGGATTGACAAATGAAGTCTAAGAGACCGATTCTTTTACAGACACTATCATGCTAGAAAATTTATTACAATTCCCCCATGGTGTATGAACATGTGATATGATACAACAAAGCTTCCCGGAAGCAAGACTGAAGGTTCTCTGAAGTCCGAACAAGTTATCCCTGTCCGGTTCACCAGGCTCACTTGATAGAAAACCACTAAGTACAACTTAGGTGGTATCAGTATTCATTGTTTGTATTTCTCATAACAATGCCAATGACCTTTCCTAATTTCTTATTCTTGATTTCACATTTTTCTGAGCCAAAGATACAAATGTGTCCTTGGTCGCATGTTTGACTTACACTAAGAAGATTATGCTTGAGGTTTTCAACTAGCAAAACATTTTCAATCTTTTAGACATAAGGATAATATGTTATGCCAATGCTGTACCTATTTTGATATAGGATTTCCTATCTTTCTACTTTTTCACAACTCCCCCTATCAACATATCTCCCCCTGAGATTGTGCTTCGTCCTCTTAGTTCTTTTGTAAATGAATTACTCCCATCTTATGTCTATGACGCTCAAAGGCAATGTAATGGTTCCCACAAGGAACTACTCCAAACCTTGTAGTTCCTTCTATGTATGGAGTAGTTCGTTAACCTTGTAATGGTGCTCATATGACCATGGTTAAGGCCTTCAACCCCATCCCTAGTGAGAAAAATATCATAACATTGTATGTATTCCACATGATAGTAAATATCCCCTATAAATGGGATGTGTGGTGGTAATTAAGACCTCTTTTCATCGCATGAACCCTAAAAGGTTCATTTAGATCACATACCCAACTTTTTCCTCAATCATAATCATGACCCAAGGATCCATTCCTAGTATGAAAAATATCTTATATGCACCCATATCTAACTCAAAGGTCAAATCTTTGAGGCCAACTTTATGGACTGGGTCATAAAAATATATATGTAATACTTGAGGCACGTTATTTCTTCCCCTTACCATCATCAAGACGTTGAGACCCATCCTTGGTGCACAAAACCTCCTAATTGAACCCATATCATAATTAAAGGCCAACCATACCGTTAGAAGGGCCCATGTATTGGTTCATGGATTTGTTCATATCCCATAAGACTCAAAAGTTTCATTTAGGTTGTAATACCATTTATTTTCTCCCATGACTATGGTTAAGGTCTCAAGACCCATCCATTGCGTCTAAATATTTCTAATATTTCCCATATCTCATTCAAAGGTCAAATCTTCCATATAGATGGTTTACACCATGATTTATGGGGTCATTAATGGATTATGTGCCCTAAAAGGGTTAATTTATAGCCTACAACTCTTGTTTTCCTTCATCACCCATGGTTAAGGCCTGAAACCCATGCTTGGTTCATATAATCTCTTAATGATGCTCATGACCCACCAAGAGGCCAATGATATTCACTATGCCATCATAACACAAAATGGTCAAGGCCTTGAGACCCATCCCTACAACACAAAATCTCTTGATCGCATCCATACCTCGCATGTATGCCAATGATCCAATTTAAAGGGTCTATATTGTTTTTCAATGCCTTAGTCATGGACAATTCAATCAAGAATCTTACTTTAGGGGATAATTCCTGTAGTATGTCTCACAACCATGGTATGAGACAAATCTTTGGTGCACATTGACACCCGTATCCCAGTCTAAGGACAATAATATCCTATACAAGGAATCTTTTGAGTTTTGTGACCTTCTTCATGGTCCTTGGTCCCTAGAAACTTCATCTACACCCAAAGTGCCATATTTTCCACCCACACCCATTTGTAATGCCCTCAAACCCATCCCTACTATTTGAGGTTTATAGGAGCACCCATATTCCACTTGAATGTTGAGTATCCCAATTTTAGGACTTATGTGGTGGTTTGAAGCTTTGATCATGGCCCATGAGCCCTAAAAGCTTTGTTTAGAGCCTAACTTCAAGGTTTTTCTCCCACTACAATGGTTGTGCCCCTAAAATCTATCCCTCATGTGAAAAATATCTTAAGAGAACCCATATTACTATTGAAGGACAAATATCCTAGTTAAAGAGACTATGTGGTGGTTAGGGGTATCAGTCATTGATCTATAAATGTCGGGCCTATGGCCTATTTGTCTCATCAACAAAAATATTCCACAGAATTTAAAAATAATTTGGTGACAATATAATATATTAGTAACTTGAGTCAAGCGTATGTTCTTGATATTCAGCAATGGGCATGATTGAATGGCTCTACTCTATTTTGGTTTTAATACTTTGTTAATTTTTCTATAGTGCTAAGATCAATTCCCAAGAAAAGGGAGCAAGTACACTCTATTTCCAAACCAATCACACAATAACTATGTTTATACAAAACAATTCAAAAGCAATGTAGCAACTCAATTAATAATGCCACTTCCATTCAATCTTCATATGACCACAACTATGGTAATATCACTTTCTTATTATCAAATTAAGTGATACATACATACATAGATATTGTAGATGAATATAGGTGACATTCAATAGATTACTAGAAACAATTGCTCAACTATATATGAATTTGATACTAACATCTTGGACAATAAACTATTGTTTATGGCTAACAGACAAAAAATTGCAGAAGAAAAAATGTATGGTTGTGTCACTTGTCAATGATCTCATCAAGCTAGTAAATGACCAAGGAACCCAAACAACGATCCCTTACATTCACATAGTGTTGTAACTATGTTTCCAATGCACACACAACATTCAAGCCACAATTTCTTTTTATACTAGTCCTTAGGACTTACACAATATTACATATTCAATATATCAAAACCAATCAACTAGAAATTGTAGGATTGGTTGTAAAATGTGGCTTTCTTAGTGAACAACCATGAAATTAAATCCAACATTGAAACCAAATGAATTAAACCATAAATACAAAATCATTTTGGCTAAAAACCCCAAATTAATTGAGAAAACCAACATATAATAAAGACAATTAAACTCAAAAAATGATTTTGAATTAAATATTTAATACATTCTTACTTTCTAATGATATTGTAGATTACTTTAAGTCAATAACAACCTTCAAACATCAAGCATGTTTCCTCTTCTAAGTTATTTGACTCCACAACAACCTTCAAACTTGATCATGTTTCTTCTTCTAAGTTATTCACATAAGCATGTTTCTTCTTCTATGTTATTCACACTTATGTAGTTACCATTTCTTACTTACTAATGATATTGTATATTACTTCGACTCAATAACAACCTTCAAACTTTCAAGCATGTTTCCTCCTCTAAGTTATTTGACTCCACAACAACCTTCAAACTTGAACTTGATCATGTTTCTTCTTCTAAATTATTCACATAAGCATGTTTCTTCTTCTAAGTTAGTCACACTTATGTAGTTACCATTTCTTTCATTTCTCTTAATTGTGTTTTGTTTTCTCGACAATATCTTTTTGTAATATTTCTTCTCCGTGTGTTTCAATTGTGTTTTGGTTTTTTCCTTAAGTATATTTTTGTAATAGGGACACCTCGAAATGACAACTATCACACGATGCTTCGGGACACCTTGAAATGACAACTATCACATGATGCTTCGGGACACCTTGAAATGACAACTATTGCATGATGCTTCATCTTCTTGAGGCAAGTTTGGCCTTTATTATTCAAGACTATTGTTGATTGCAAAATTTTCCCAATTGAATTTACAATGTTTGGATGAGGATTAGATCTATATTGTTGATTGGAAAATTTATCAAATTGAATTTACATTGTTTGGATGAGGATTAGATCTATTTTAGATATTCATAGCTAAGACATTCATTTTAGATATATTTTTGCAAAAACATAAAAATCTGAGAACATAAATGTTAGTTCTTTAAAACTTGTCCAGTGATCTAAAAAGTCAAAATAAAAACATGGGGTAAAGAGGTAAGACAAAATTTCACAAATAGAGAGATGTATGTGTGTGTTTTGGACTCACAAATTATTAGGAGTTGTCTAATCCACAAAATTTGTAATATATGTTGTTTGTTAGACAATTTAAATTTCAGAAATGAAATCAGGTGACAAGAAAACCCAATATCCACACTCTATAAAATTTAGTAATGTTTTTAGGCGTTTTGCACACTCTATAAAATTTAGTAGTGTTTTTGGGCGTCTTGAAAATTCAATGAAGACAAAAAAAAAACTAATAAAAACCAGCCAAAAACAGAGGTGAAAAAGTCCCCAATGCTCATGTACATTAAAATTTTGAGTTAATAGAGACTGTATGAGCATCGAAACTCTGACCGCCTTCTGCTCGTCGTCTACCAACAAAATTTTGAAGTCGTATACCTGAGAAAGGCCATTTGTACTGGGTTAAGAACACATAATACTCACGTCTAATGAAGCCGTGCAAATGTCAGGAAGAGGATCCTCGCCTTCCAGTATTTGATAAACATGGTGCATGTCGAGCCTGCTCTCTGGCTCTGGGTGAGAATGCAATAACCTCAATTTCAATACCTTCTCCATCTCTTCCACATCATAACCATCCTTCCACAACTTTGGATCTGATGCTTCCACCAGTCTCTCCTAGCTGTACAGCTCCCACGCCCACTACACCAAAATTGTTTGCTCGACGTCCTTCTTCAAATCCACGGGCCTCCTCCCGCATGCCACTTCCAATAGTAGAACCCCAAAGCTGAACACATCCGAGATAGGAGTGGCCTTCCCCGTCTGTATGAGATCCAGTGCGATGTACCCCAACGTTCCCACCACATGATTCGTCTGTGGATTCTCAGTGTTATCATAGAGCCGAGCAAGCCCGAAGTATCCCAACCGCCCGTTGAACTCTGAGTCCAGAAGCACATTGCTCGACTTGATGTCTCTATGGACGACTCTCATCTCCCATTGCTTGTGCAGATACAACAGTCCCATGACAACGTCTTTCATAATTGTGTATCGCATATGCCATGGCAGGACCGTTGCTAGGCTCCCAAATATGAGATTATCCAGGCTTCTGTTGGGCATGTAGTCATAAATGATGAATAATTGCTTATACCTCTGGCACCAGCCTCGGAGCTGAACCAGGTTTCGGTGTTGTAGGCGTCCCATGCTAGAGATATCTACGATGAACCCCTTCATTCCCTTCGTGAACTCTTTTGTTATGCATTTCACTGTGACTTCTTGACCGCTGTTGGGAAGAACGCCCTTGTAAACCTTGCCAAAACCCCTGTGTCCCAAAACGTTTTCGCCCCAGAATATGTGAGTGGCGATGCTCAGATCCTTGTAAGTGAATCTATGGGGCCAGTACTCCTCTTCCCATTCTTCAATCCTTTCCTTGTCTCTCTCTCGTTTAAGAAACACGGTTGCTGCAATACCCAGATAGAAAAGAACCAGAGCAGCCACAGTGACGCTAGCTATGAACCGCACGCCTGGATTTTTGGAATCCCTGTTAGCAAATGACGGAAGACATGAGACATCGAGGAGTGGTGTCGTGCCTTCGTTGGTGAAGCTCCATGCAAGAACGTAGTGGTCTTCTGCGAAATTCCTTGTGGCGGCGGAAAATCCAACGAACATGTTCTCTTGCAGAACACTGTGCAGATCGGTTTTCCAAGATTTCAAAGGCCTCTGAGGTCTCGACAAGCCGGCCAGCGTTATGGTAACACTGAGGTGGCTTTGAAGATGATCGTAATCAATCCAGGCCTGTAAGTTGTGTTCGCTCTTGAGGCTCAATTCTTGGAAGCGTCCCTTCCCATTCCAATAGCCGACAGTCTCGGCATGGTATGAAATCAGGTTGTTGATGTCCACGCCCATGTGGTTTCCATTGGGGTTAGTGAATTCCACGTTCTTTCTCGTATCTAAATCCACTACAAATAAGTGATTGGATTTCTGCCCGTTGATTGGAGTAGACATTTTGATTAAAAAATGACAAAATACCATTTGGAAAAACTCTATGAATGCTCATTTAGCATTTTTAAATGTAATGTAAATCCAATAAAATGTTCAATAAATTGTAACAGAACATCATAGACTGAAGATAAAAAGGGAACATGCATGAAACCTGTGAAAAGTTCAACAATCCTTTGAATCAGGTCAAGAATATACCAAAACATTTAAAGCTATAGAAAATGCCAAGCTAGTTATTCTGCTCTCGTGCCCCTTAAGTTTCATGTTTACCTGTAAGCAATCTCATTAATAGCATTCTAGTATAGTAACAACATAATAGGTCATGCAATACTACAAGGAAAATGTAAATCTATAGTACATTTCTCAGTGAATCACTAAAAAATTGAACTGTTTAATCATCCATTCCAATTGCAATGATGTCATTATCCAAAGGGTGGAAAGCTAGACATGTTGTTGATGGGGGAGGGAGCATGTATCTTCCCATGACCTGCATCAACATGGGTTTATTTACAAATTTAAAAAACCATATATAAAGAGAACTAAGATACGGTCACCTGTAAACTTAGAATTAAAGGAACTTTTCATTCATGTAATACATGATTTACAATATTACATAATATAAGTTCAATAATTCAGATGAATCACAAATTTAGATATGAGCATAAAGAAAGAATAGGAGCATTGGCTATACCAATAGTCTAAAAAACAAATGCAAACATGCCTTTTGATAGAAAACTATTCCTCACCCCAAATGTTAAGAAGTTGAACAATGTCACTTTCTCACCAGAAGCAGACAATATATATGAATCATTCTTTGACAAAACCATGCAAGGAACAACTTCTTCTACTTTTCTGTTACTGGTATCATTTACCATAAGGATACCTTTAGGTGGCTGCAAAAATTGTGGTTGAACACTTGTTGTAGCTTGCAAAATAAGTTCCAAATATTATTCAACTTAAATGGTCAACTAAAATGAGATCCATCTACTGCAATTGAACACTTTTCCATGCCCTCGTTGTTTGTTATATTCATGAATGTTTGTCTTGGCAATGACTAGACCTTGAATGCTCCAAACTTTGTTAGAAGAGGTAAGTGTTGTGAATGGGATAGCTTATGTGGTTAAGGAAGGGTTTGCATTTATTGAGTTAGGGTTCATGAGTGAAGGGGTGCAAGGTTGAAGCAAACTGGTCTTTGGAAGAGAGGAACTACTTTGCAAGGGAGATTCTATAGTGAAGTTGTAAGATGAAGGCTCTCCAATAATCAGTGCATCCACCATGATAACCTCAAGTTCAAGCAATGTGATAATCCTGGTAAGAAGAAGTACGTTAGAGAGTAATGGGAAAAAAAACATTTGATGTATAAAGGGTATAAAATCCATTAAGTGGGAAAAAATATCAAGGAAATGAAATATACGTGACATTATGTACAATGTTGCATGTACATTGGGTGACTTTGATTATATTTCCTTCTTTTATTTTCCCATATTCTACAAGGTTTTTTTTTGTTGGCAAAGTGGTGGAACCCCCCTGGCTAGCAGGGTTTCCATTGGCTAAGTAACCATGAACCAGGGGCATCTAAGCTGTCAAAATCACCTGGGGATCGCACCCAGCCTGGAACGCACCAACCCTTAACATGGTTGGATTTTTTGGTATCCAACGGGATTAGAACCGCAGACCTTTCAGCTTAGGGGGCGTCTTAACCATACCCCGCCAACAACTGTTCTACATCTCATGGATACCCCATCTTCCACAAGGTTGTTATATATAATTCGAAGAAATTACTCAAGCTTGTGAAGGTCGTCTGAGATACAAATTCGGAACCAAACAGTTGATGAGTTGACTGAGTTCACTTGGTTTAACATGAAAAATTGTACTGGTGGGAAAAGATTCACGGTGCCATGGAGAAAGAGTGAAACATTATCTTCAATTAGCATAGTCTCCATACAGTGATGGTTATTATTTCCTGTGGAATCAAATAGGAATTCAAAGATTTTGTTAGATAGATTGGTCAACAGATTTGTTGCAACACCTTTGCTTTGATATTTTCATTTCCTTTCTGTAGGGGAGAGTAGAGGCAGGAAATGAATTTATAGAAAGCGTGTTAAATTATTAATGGTATTCACCTAAAGAATTTACACTATTATATTTCAATAAAAGGCAAGGCAACAAAGAGATGTCTATATATAGTATAAATATGAAAATAGACAATGGTCATTGGGTTTGAAATCCACAAATAGAAAGAAAAGTTTATACATAACAAGAAACAACTACAAATCATATGTGCAAATCAAAACTTGCATTGTAATGCAAAATGTAGTTTCTGGAAAGAGTACTTTATAATTTCTTGTATTTTTTTCCCCAAATGATCCATCCATCAAAGGTATAGTCAACAAAATGAAAAATATTGTTCTACAAAGTTCCTTTTCTAGTTTTGGATTTGAAACCTAAGGATCATTGTCTATTTTGAGATCTATAATACATAGACATAGTAACCCATTTGATGGAAGGTATGGTAGGGAGAAGAAGGTTTGTTGTAATAGCTTAGATAGTTTACATATGAGAAGAACCTACATTTGGTACATCTTCATCAGAATAGTTAAACGATGTATATATGTTCAAGCATGGTTTTTTTTACTAAGGTTTCATGACGAGGGATTCTCATCCAAGTGCTTTGGGTTTACGCTCAAGGTTTATGGGGTCAGTTTGGTCACTTGTTTGTTCATTGTAGGTCAAGTCGATGAAGAACGTTAGACCACCAATGGATCGTGATAGACATCAATGCTCTCTGTGAAGGCTTCATCTGTGCATTGTTGCTACACCAATGCAAGAAGGAACTTTTGCAGACTAGTTGTTTGCTACAAAAAAAGGCAAGGTGATAGAAGACAATTTTAACTAAAAAAATGTGTATAAATCAGTTGCTAATTGCATTAATGAAAACATGGGAAGCATGTTCATATTTACTTGTAAAGGTTTCCACATTCAAGCATGGAGAAATATGGATTGACAACCCAATCCCATATCAGCTTGTTTTGATGCACAACTGGTCCAATTCTATAATTGAGAAAATGGGTAGCATGGATCGAGGATGTTTTTGGATTTCGAAGCAAGTTGAGGGTGCGTCCTGCACATGTTCGAGAAGTTGGATAGGTGTATTGCGTCTTTTGACAAGGGATCTTTTAACTGGGTGTCAATGCAAATGGGTTTAGTGTTTTGACAGGGTTCCGTTAACTAGGTTTTGGATGCCTTCTTATTACCTCCATTTTTTGATTGAGGGTATGCCATGAGATTTATGGATGTCCTAACAAGATTACTCGGTCCCATATGTCATAATTACACAAAACATGTTTTGAATGAAGTTATTCTCATTAATAAGTTATTCTCATTTGGAAGTCAAAGCAGAGTGTCCAAATGTGCATCTTCCCAAGCTATATCTTAAGTGAGAAAAATATATATTTAGAAGGTACAATTACTTAGACGTAAAAGTGTTTTCACTTATGAGAAAAAATATATTTAGAAGGTACAATTGCTTAAACGTAAAATTGTTTTCACTTAGATTTATGAATTGTTACAACATTCATAAATTTACATTCATAAATCTATCCTTCATAACTTCATTCCAAACATGTTATGTGTAATTAGGACATATGGGAATGATTATTCTTGGTAGGACATCCATAAATCTGTCAATCTATACATGGATTAACAGATTGTTTTCATGCATGTTTGGTGGTCCATTTATTTTTTTGGCGCATGTCTGGATTGAAAGCCCAATTTTTCTTGGCAATGTCCTTCACTTTTTTTGTTAAACGTAAAAGTATTTTCAAAAGCTGATATATTTTATAAATAAAGCAATAAAAGGTCCAAAAAAAATTGCAACAACAATTTAAGAGATTAATTCAGCTATAAGATTAATCTATATTCTAGGGTATACTCAGTTTGCAATTTACAGGTTTGAAATCTTCTATGTTTTTTGGGATCGTTAAACTTATCACAGGTTTCATGCATTATATTAATTTAGTAATTTGCTGGTGAATCATGACTAGTTTATAGGGCTTACGTTCCCATTCGCTAAGCCGTGGAAAATACTGCAATCAAACTTCCTCCTTGTTGTAGGCACAACAGATCCCACTCTAATTGATAAAATGGGAACCCCACTTACTTATTATGAAGGGGATATCGAATTTTATTATATTTTTTTGTGGGGTGCCATGATTGTTGTCTTTATTCCCAAGTCTTTTCATGCTTTGGATTTAACAAAAATTGCTAAAAATTCTTGTTTTGTGCATTTTGTGAATTGCAAAAAACATGGTTTTTTTAAACATGTTGTTTCCACAATCTGCAATCCGCAAACCACAATGCGGATTGCAAATGTATGAAATTTTTAAGTTTCATAATTTTCCTTTCTGCAACCTGCAACCGGCAATGTGGATTGTGGATTGCGGAAACAATAAACTGTTTTCAGTTGAAATTTTCACTTCCACATTTTCGCAACCCACAATGTGGGTTGCAGATTGCGAAAGCCAAAATCAAAATTTTCAAAAATTTTATTTCCGCAGTTTATTTTTCCACTTTTCCTTATTTTAATCCTAACCATTGATTTCTTTTAGATCTACAATCAAGATCAATTTTTCCATTAATATTGTTGTTCAATATTTCAAATTTTTACTATCTTCAAACTTTGAATTTTACCCTTGGCGAACGGTTTTTACTGCGATTTTCAACCCTGTGAATGGATTTACTTTTCTCCATCGGTTCATTGGTAGGTTTGTCAATCCTTTTACCAATAATTTACCCATTCCAAAACAACATTTGCAAACACTTTGCAAAATGAAACCCTCAATTTGATAATAAACCTATAGTAATTCACACCAACAATCATTCCATTGTCAAATGTTTGCAAGATAAGCAGAGTTTCCCATCGTAGACTAAATACCACGTTTTAGAACAACTCTTACCCATTCCAAAAAAGCGGAGTTTCCCCTGGTAGACTTAACACCACGTTTCACAACTACCCTTACCCATTCCAAAATAACATTTACAAACAGTTTGCAAAATGAAACCCTTAATTTGACAATAAACATATAGTAATTCACATGGTCACCAATCATTCAACTGTCAAATGTATGCAAGATAAGCAGATTTTTCCCTGGTAGACTAAATACCATGTTTCAGAATTACTCATACCCATTCCAAAATAACATTTACAAATAGTTTGCAAAATGAAACCCTCAATTTGACAATAAATATATACTAATTCACACCAACAATCATTCCACTGTCAAATGTATGCAAGATAATGTAAATTCGTTTTAAAATAATTACAGACATTGTATAAATCACAGCTAAGCAACTTGTAATTAAATTCTAGGATTTAAATAATCAGGATTAAAATTCTTATTTCAATAAGAAACTTAATTCAAAGCCAGATAAATACCAAGAAATTTTTTTGCTAGCATAATGAATGTCGAAAATAGTTAAGCAGAGTCAAGTAATACATGTGAATTTGACCAAGTGGCAAAACCTATGTTGCAAAACCTTTAGTGTAAACGTATACCAGCAAAAGCAATACAAGCAAACAAAATCCAAATAGTAGGAAATATTGGTTACCTGAAACTTTGTATAAATGTGCAAAGCAAAGGCGGTGCAACAACAAACCCGGTAAACCAAAAATTCTGAAAAGATCTTCCAAATCCTCATAAGATAAGTCACAATTAAGAAATAGGCCCATGTCTGAATGAAACTACTAACTTTCTTTCCTTAATGGAGCAACAATGCATTGATGAAGCATTGACATAGATCATTCATGTCGATGAAGGGACATCGATGAAGTGTTCTTCATTGACCCGAGCGATAGTGAAACAACACCGCGACCAAATTGACCCCACAACCCCTGAGCATAAACCCAAGGCACTAGGCTGAAAATCCCCCAGTATGAAACCTTCACAAAACCTTCGACGTGAAACCTTCACAAAGGGTATACCCAATTTACAAATAAATGAATTGTAGCGAAGGAGACTGCCAGAAAATATTGGTCTGTCAATCCAGATGAGCGTCAAACAAACGAAATTGACCATCGAACGTGCGTGAAAAAATATGTCAGGACACAAGCCCATCAATCCATTCATGTGCAAGACCAGCCATCTAGGGCCACAGTTAAAATTCTAGTCAAAACACGCAATGCAGTTGTCCACAAAACACTCGATACACCCGTCAATCCTAAAGCCTGAAGCCTATCACTTCGATCATGCAGCAAAAACTAGTTAACATGACCATTTTCAAAACACCCAAGACACCTGTCCAACTGCCCAAACATGCACATAACATACCCTCAAGCAGCAAACAGACCTAATAAACTGCTTCAAAAACCCAGCTAACACAACCCCTATCAATACACCCTAGACACCTTTCCAACTGCCCGAACACACTCAGGACCAACCCTCAACCAACAAACGTAGGTAATAAACCTGCATCAACACCCAGTTAACAGAGCCCCTGTTAAAAGACACAATACACCTGTCCAACTACCCGAACACGTGCAGGGCGGACCCTCATTCAGCAAATAGAGGAAATAAGCAGGCATCCAAAAGCCAGTTAACAGAAACATGTCAAAACACGAAACCCAGTTGCATCCACACCCAGTTAACAGAGCCCCTATCAAAAGACGCAATACACCTGTCAAATTGCTCGAACATGCGTAGGACGAACCCGCAAGCACCAAACAACGGTAATAATCCAATGCATTGACTGGAGTTAACAAAACAATTGTCCAAACATGCGAGACAATTGTCCAACCACCACTCCCCAATCACCAAGACGCGTGTCGAAAGGCGATTAGATGGAGCACCGAGGAATCTAGAGACTACCTTCTCAATTATTTAACGTCTTCAATGTAATTAATAATATTAAAAAACACTTGCTTTTAAAAAAATAAATTGAATTATAACTGAGTATCATTTTAATGGTAACATGTCATTATTAACCTACAACCCCTTAACATATGAGTAATTTGAAAAAAACGTACTTATATACATATAACTTGGTCTATTACAAAAAAAAGATCTTAATATTATATAGATAAAATTTGGCTTATTCCAAAAAATATTTATAAGACATTCTTTTATTTACAATAATATAATTAATGGTTTTTTACACAAATAGAAAAAATTGTTGATGTAATCGGAGAAACCACAGTATCGAAATGACCAAGTCGACGTTTCAAATCCATATCAGGACAAGTCGAATGTGGAGAGAGTGAGAACCCAAGTTAAATACTGGACCCGGTAGGTCGGCTGCGAGGACTAGGGTTTGCTAAGTCGGACAATATTTTTAATTTTAATTGGTTTCAAAGTGCGCGGAAAATTTTATCCCTACACCTAAATTAGGGGAAAAATGTTTATATTATTCAAATTTTTAAATTTTTATTATTAAATTTTTACAAAGCTAATTTAGGTGTAGCGATAAAATTTTCCGCGCACTTTGAAACCAATTAAAATTAAAAATATTGTCTGACTTAGCAAACCCTAGTCCTCGCAGCCGACCTACCGGGTCCAGTATTTAACTTGGGTTCTCACTCTCTCCACATTTCGACTTGTCCTGATGATGGATCCTGATATGGATTCGAAACGTCGACTTGGTCATTTCGATATTGTGGTTTCTCCAATTACATCAACAATAACCTATCACCACAGAAATTTGGCGATAGAAAAAATTGTTAAAATACCTTAAAAAAAATTTAAAAAACATATTAATTTTAAATTTCTTTTTGTTAGAAAATATTTTCAAATAAAAATAGATTATTTAAATTTTAATAATAAAATATATTACCTTGTTTAAAATAAATTATAGCATCTTATATATTTTATTTTTATGAATTTTTAATAATTTAATATTAAAAAATAAATATATATTCTATTTTAAATTTGTCATAAGATGGCATGGCCTTAATAGACCTTTAATTCATTAGTTAAAGCTACATAACTAAACAAGATGAAAAGAAATTTAGAAATAGAGTGAGTCTAACTTATACACCCACATCATTCTAGTTATATATATAACTCTTGAACATTTTTTCATAATACTTAATTAATAATAGTTCCATAAATAGTTATTATCAAAAATTAATTAGTTAAAAATTAAAATAGTAAATTATTTTAATACGTATAAAAATATACAAATAGTTCAAATCTGGAAAGAACTTTTCATAAAATTATTCAATCAATTAATATTTAAATAATTAAAATTTTAAAAATTAGTTAAACAATTAAATAATTAAATTTTACTAATAACTTGGATTTAAAATTTTAATCTTACTACAAACTAAATCTTTAACATAAATATTTACAGCAACATAAATATTTACAGCAATCATGATCTCATAAAAGTGAAATTCTGTTTGAATTGCTACTATGTTTTGCTCTAACTTTTACATATTTATATATACTCTAGCTTGGAAAAAATAGATGTTATCATGTTATAATCCATACTAATTGGTCTCATAGATTGGTAGTTGATCATTTAAGATAAAATAGGTTAATGTTTTTATTTATATAATTTTTTAAATTGTAAGTTTTCATTATTTAAATTGATAAATGAATTGAACATTGATTTCAAAGATTGGAAGCTGATAATTTAAGATAAAATATGCTAATGTTTTTAACTCTAAAAATTAATAAATTACAATTTTTCATTATTTAAAATTGATAAATGAATTGAACACTTTTAAATTGCATTTTTTCCTTATTTAAATTGATAAATGAATTAAACACTTTTAAATAGTTCTATTAAGTCTCAATTATACAATCTAGTAAACTTAACATGACATGACCTGCAGTGTACATGAAAGTGGCCTTAATTAATTAGCTCCTGCACACCCATAACTTTAATAAATGCATGAGACTCAACCACCTATTGGGCACCATTTTACAAGGTTAAGATCATGTGTACGAGCCAATCAAATTTAAGAAAAATAGTTAATAAAATAAAAATATATATATTATGAACTATAGTCTTGACTTTAGAAATACAAAAAAATCACTTCCACCGACATGAATAATACCACCTTCATGAAAACTATAGTGTCCCTGGAGGGTGGGTTAGCTCGAGTGGTTGAGAGTTGTATTCCTCTATGCAAGAGCCTCACTCTATGTTCCCTTAATACCAGTGAGATCA
The DNA here is from genome assembly GCA_001517045.1 of Pseudotsuga menziesii. NCBI lineage: Eukaryota > Viridiplantae > Streptophyta > Pinopsida > Pinales > Pinaceae > Pseudotsuga > Pseudotsuga menziesii. Next base: position 88,094 of record LPNX011114427.1, read on the forward strand.
TCAATTAATGGATTGTGTCACATCAATTTACAATTTATTGTTGAATTATTTATTTATATATTAAAATATTATTAATATAATTATATTTTTTAATTATATAGAAATGTGTTTTTTTTAATTTAGTATGAGAGAGAAGTTTAATTTCATGCTCAAGTGTCATACACTTAATAATGAAATTTTATATAAATAATAAATATCATTCATTTTTGTTGATTATAGAATATTATCCACCTTGTTCTCATTCACTTTTTTTTACCAGTGAACATTGTTACTTTCCTTTTATTCATCTTAGTAATTATGTAAATTTTCTAATGTTTTTTTTTTTAATTAAAATATAAATCTATTTTCATTTTTTTATTATCTTAATAATAATAGTAATTATATAAATTTTTTGTTTTGTTTTTAAATTAAAATATATATTTAAATAATACTAAAAGATCAAATTCATCTAAAACACCACCCCACACACAAATATATATTCTTTGTAGTTCAATCATTAAATTAAGATTTACATAAAGAGATTTGAAAATATTTATATGTTAAATTAGTATATAAATCTATACTAAGTCTATATCAAAATTAAAATGAATCTATACTATTTTATATATATTTGTAAAGTAAATATAATTATTTTTTTTAATTATTAATAAAGTAAATAATAATTTTGAATCTATAGTAATTTTTTATATATGTGTAAAGTAAATATAATTATATCTTTTAATTATCAATCAAGTAAATAAAATAATGTATATATTTAATCATTTGTAAAGTAAATTTATTATAATTAATAATTAATAAATTTGTGAATATTTTATGTTTTGTAATATCTCGATTTTGACTCGTTGCATTAAAATTACATATGATGTAAATATTGTTATTAAACCATTGTGATGAGCTCAAGGCCAAGGCCCCACCATGGATTTAATGTTTTATGTATCTACAGTTAAAAATCGATACATATGGTTCTCATGCTAACTAGGAAATCGAGACATCATGTAAATATGCAATTAAATAAAATTACTCACAACTAGCTATGTCAATGTAAGAAGAGATGGGGGCATGATTTCAGAAGGAATAGGGAGGGAAAATATTAAAACCCTTGAGCCAATAGGTTTGAGCCAAATGTCAATGGGAGAACCCATAAACATGTCAACTACCTTTTTTGTCTTTTGTGCCCAATCATTTATTTCTTCCAGAAGTTGGTTGGGGCAGTTAATGCCTTGGGAAGGGAAGAGTATGGTAGTCAAAATTCGTATTGGGGAAGCCATCAGTTTTTGGAAATCGTATTTTTACTTATTGGGAAAGTTATTGCCCAGAAAATATCTTCCCATTCCATTCTTCACCCACGTTATTCCTTTCCTCACTCAGCTGGAGCTTGTTGTGCGTTTTCCTTCACGATTTCTGTAGTTTTCCTCATTTTTTTCTCCAAGCAAGAAACATGTTTTTGTATTGCTCAGTGTGCGGGAAGATAGATCCACGTTTTGGGTGTTTAGGGAGGTTGTTTTTTCCCATGTAATGCCTAAATATGTTTCCTGAGATCAAATTGTTCACCCAGGGTTGGTTTCCCTTCTACCAATTTCGTTTTTGGTTCCTAGGACGTTTTTCCTTATGCCCAGCATTTGTATTTTGTTGCTAAGTGCATTCTTGTTTTGGTATGAAATACTTAGGAGTGGAAGAGGCCCATAATTGGCTTGATAAACCTAGTGAAGAGAGGAACCTCACAAAGAGATCAAGAGGGGCTGGTTAATCTTCTATGCACACCCTAAAGAGCACTGCAAGGGAAGGTATGTCCTGAGGTACTGTGTAGCAGTGAAGGGAATACTTCCTTGTCTTGGGTGTGTACGTATTGTGGAACTCCAAGCTAGATAGGTCTTTTGCAAGTGTCCATAGCTCTGTAATTGAGCTCACTGGCTTAGAAATTCTACCTTTCCACTGCCTTAGAAGCCTGATAAACCCAACTGTGTTTGGCTTGGCTGAATTTTTATGTGTATTTGGCTATGTGTGAGCATGTTGTTCCCTAGTTCCTTGCGGAAATCATGCTCGGCTTGGGGGTAGCAGTGGTGCTAAGCGATTGATGAGCCCACTGGCCTATGGTTGGGTGGAACATTGCAGCAACATAGCTAGTTGCGGGACAACTCCTTTTCAAGATAAGCATTTCTTGTGTTAATTCTGCAATGTATTTGCTTTATGAATTATTATGAACATATTGAATGTGTTGAATGATAATTGCTTCCACTGTATATTTACATGTATTATGCATCTGTGTATGTATTTTTATTTCAATGCATTTACTATTATGTTAATGCGGCTAAAATTCTCGATTGATAGATAGCAGTAGTCTAATCGTGTCCTTTCCATCGATGAGATGAGGGAAGGGGACGTCACAGTGTGGTATCAAAGCACTGGTTGCAGCATTGGGCCTAAATGGGCCAAGATGAACAGTTGATAGAGGTAAGATCACCCTCCATGGTCAACAGAAAAAGAGGAAAGACAGAGAAGTTTAAAAAAAAATCTGAGTGTTTTTGAAAAGTTCCATGTCGGCAATATTTGCCAAGTTCGGCGATGCATGTCGAAAAACTTTGGTGAGTTTTTTGATACATCGGAAGAAACTGGTGAGTTTTCCCACAAAGGGAGAAAAAATTTCAAAACTCGGCAAGACTCGGCGAGTTTTGTCGATACGTTGGCTGAGTTGGTCAAGTTTCGCTGATACATGTCAACTAAACTGGCTAAGTTGAGTTGATACATGTTGGATGAGTTGGTTGAGTTGTGCCGTTGAGATCGCAATGACTGTGTGGACAAGTTAGGATGAGTTTCGTCAATGCGTATCGGGTGAAATCGACAAGTTTCGTCGATACATCTCGGCAAGATTTGACGAGATTGCCATGAAAGAAAGAAATTTTTTATAAGTAGAGACATGTCGGAAGAAATGGGAGAGTTTCACTGACACATGTCGGTAAAACTTGGTGAGTTTCATCGACACATGTTGGCAAAACTTGGTGAGTTTCACCAAAGTCAGAGAAAAGGATAAAAAAAATTTCAAAAATTTTCTAAGTGTTGAAATTTCCATGTCGGCAAAACTTGGCAAGTTTTGTCGATATGTTGGAAGAAAACAACAAGTTCTTTCTGATACGTTGGAAGGAAATGATGAGTTTTGTCGATGCGTCGGAAGCAAAAGCGGAGTTTTGCTAACACGTCGGGAGCAAAATCGAAGTTTTGTCGATAAGTCGAAAGCAAAAGTAGAGTTTTACTGACACATCGGCACAAAAAGTTGAGTTTTGTTGATCGACACAAAAATATGAGTTTCACCGATACGTGTCGAAAAAAATCGACGAGTTTTTTCGACACGTCGGAAGAAAAAGGTGAGTTGCGACGACATGTCGGAAAACTTCGACGATTTCGTCGATTGGAGGAAAAATGGAAAATTCGCCGAAACAGAGAATTTCAATAGGTTTTTTAGTGGGATTTGAAGGTGCCAGAAAGTTGAAAATGGGGTTGAACTTATGCGCTAGATTGCGCGAAATCTAAATATTTACAAAAAAAAACGAGGACGTCGTCCCCTTGAGACAGTCATTTTTTGTGAAAATAAAGGTCTGTGTTTTGAGAAAGTTATCAATATAAGATTTTTCCAAATGCAGGCAAGTAATTTATGATTTCTAAAAATGCCATGTAGCTAATAATTATGTTTATGAACACATTTTGCAGAATCGTAGTCACCTCAAAGGCAACATTCCACATAGTGCAGTTTGGAAAATTTGGTCTTGATTGGGACAAGAAGATCAACATGATGAATGATGCAAAGGATCACTATGATCCCGAGACAGATGCCATGGGAAGGAACATATAGGTTGAGAACGATGAAATAAAATCCAATGGCAGAATAAATCAAGAGAATCCCCATATATTGTAGCCACCATGAAGAGCCTAAGGGTGGAGTTGCAAAGTTACAGAGAAGATAATGAAAGGATGGTTAAAGCTCAGGGAGAGAAAAATCAACTGAATGCATCCATGCTACAGATTTTGACAGACATCCAAAGGCAGATAAACTTTGGGCATCAGACAACAAATCCATAAGGGATTAGGAGTAACTCAAGGAGAATTTCCTGCAAGAGTTACAATAGCTTAAGAAGAGTTTCTAGAGATAGAACATATACTCCAGAAATATATTATAGTGGATCATATTACTCTAAAGAATCCATTGGGGGTTCAAGCTCTTCATCTCACAAGAGTAAGAGGAAGAGGCATTACAAGAACAATTCACATGGTCAATTTAAGAAGGCAAAGCCTCCTACATTTGATGGTGAGGTAAAATTTGGTCAAGAAGTTGAAGCTTGGCTTCCTGGGATGAGAAAGTATTTCCAAGTCGAATACTACTCTTGAAATATGAAGGAAAGGCTAGCCATATTCAACTTAAATGGAAGAGCATCTATACGGTGGGAGCACCTCAGGAAAGTGAAGAAGCTCAATGAAAGAAAGATTTTGTGGAAACATTTCAAGAAATATTTTAAGCAGAAGTACCTCTCTGATAGGCACTATGATGATAAGATTAAAGAGTTCCATGAGCTAAAATTGGGACAACTGACCATGGAAGAATATGCAAACAAATTCTTGGAACTACTGAGGTATGTCAGGTACATTTGAGATGATAAGGTGAAAAATCAACGTTTTTTAAGTGGGATACCTCAGGCATATAAAGATAGGATTGAGTTTGAAGAAACTCAAAATCTAGAAGAGGAAATAAGGAAGGCGAAGTATTGCTATGATCAAAACAAAAGAAAACCTTATTTCCATAAGGCATGGAAGGACAAGAAGAATGAGAAGTTTGACCAAAGGAAGAAAGGTTTCACTGCCCTCTCACTTTTGAAATCAGCAAAGGCATCCATCACAAGCTGTGACTAAGCCAACCAGAATTATGGGAGACAAGCTAAGAGATCCAAAAGAGCCAAGAGAACCACTTCAATGTTGGGGATGTGGAGGATACCACATGCTTAGGAACTTTCTGCATCGAAATGGGAATGTAAGTCAAGTTCACAACATCCAAGGAGCTGAAATTGTGGGTCAAGTGGTGAGGACCATCCCTAGAATATATGTAGCAGTAGAGGACCTCCAAGCAGATCATCAATCAATTGTGGTTGAAGTTGAAGGTAATATTGCTAAGCAATATGTTTCTATTTTGATTGACCCATGATCAACTCACAGTTATATCACTCCTAAAATTGTTGAGATTTGTGCTTTTAAGAAATTAAAGCATAAAAAATCATGGTTTGTATTTCTCATAGCAATGCCAATGACCTTTCCTAATTTCTTATTCTTGATTTCACATTTTTTTGAGTCAAATATACAAATGTGTCCTTGGTCGCATGTTTGAATTACAGTAAGAAGATTATGCTTGAGGTTTTCAACTAGCAAAACATTTTTTGCTTTGATCTTGGTGTTGACTACAGTTGTTCCTTTGCTTATTACTTTGGAGGAAAGGCTGTCTCCAAAAGTGGCGTTTCCCTTATTATCTTTTAGTGTTGTGAATTTTCTTGGGTCACCAATCATATGTTTTGAACAACCACTATCCAAGTGCCATAATTTTTGGCTTTCGGTTGCACATAAATCAATCATGGAAGTTTCCTTTTCTTCCTTTTCTCTCCAATATCTCTTTTGTTTCATGTTCAAAGATTTGATTGCAATAGTTTTTCTTGTAGGAGTCTCTTGCCATATGTCCTTGGTTATTACACTTATAACATTCTATGTCATACTTTTGGAGTAGTGTAAAAATATTCTTATTTCCCTTTGACTTATTACTTGATGACTTCTTCATGTATTCAGAAATATTTCTTTCAATTTTTCAATTTAAGGCTTTATGACCAAAATTATAACAAGAAAAGAAGTGACCTAAAAATAAATGTAGATATCTATTTGGTCTCTTGGGTGCTATATTATTTCTGTTTTTATCTTGAGAAATTAAGCCTGCTTTCTTGCTTCCTTCCCTTTTAGCTGGAGTCTTTAGTACTTCATCATAGCTTTTCTTACTTCCTTCTTGATTGGTGACAGGAAAACTTTTTGTCTTCTTCTCTTTAACGGAACCCAAACCAGACTTATCACTTGATGGTATTTGGATACTCAGAATGTCATCTAGAATACTTGAGCTATTCTCAAACTTTGATTTGATAGATCCTTCATTAAGCTTTCTCTTGAATTGCATGATTTCTTCTGCAATATTTTTAGACTCTTGTATTCTTATTTTGATTTGTAGGTTTAGGTCCTCCTCAACCTTTTTGGAATCTAGAAGTTGAGATTCGAACTGACTGATGATAAGATTTGACTGTCTGTTCTTTTTCCTACATTTCTTAAGTTCTTCCAGGGCGCTAACAAGTTCAGCTCTTAGGTCTACTTCTCCTTCTACATCTGAGTCACTATTTGAGGCTTGAGTATCTAGGCCCATAATTAAAACTTCATTTTCTTCATATTCATTTTCATCTGAATCTTCACTGTCTTCCAAGTTGCAGACAATTTTCTTTTTCCCATATGATTTTTTCTTGTTTCCTGGTTTACCCATTTTGAACTTCGAGGTTTCCTTTTCTTCATTCTCCTCTTGTTTAGTGTAGGAGCATTTAGAGGAAAAATATCCAATCCTTCCACATTTAAAACACTTTAGAGGAAACTTCCCTTTGTATTTTCTAGTCCATCTCTCAAGTTTATTAATGAAAATAGATTCCTCATCATTTGGATTTTCTGATTGATTTTTTAAGGAGGATTTAAAATCTTCTTCTTTTCTCGAAGATCCATTTTGTCCTGTTCTCATCTCATACACTATGAGAATTCCATGTAACTCATCCATTGTTACCTTTTTGAGATCATCTCATTCTTCTAAGGTGGATACCTTTGAGTGATATCTCATTGGTAATGTTCTTAGTACCTTGCTTACCACTTCCTTTTCTTTTAATTTTCCTCCAAGCCCTCTTATCGCATTAACAACTTCATCTACACGAAGAAGGTATTCACCAATATTATCTTCTTCTTTGATTTTAAGACTTTCAAATTGACCTTTATATGTTTGAAGTTTGGATTCTTTAACCTTAGATTCTCCTTCATAGATAATTTTCAATTTTTTCAAAGCTTGTTTGGCAAATGTGCATTGCATAACTTTAGTAAATAACGAGTTTGTTAAACCATTTAAGATTGTGTTTAGGACTTTGGCATTACCTTCATATTCACCTCGTTCAATTGTGTTTGTAGGGTATTGGTTTCCTATTTTAAGCTCATTTTTTGTTGCTTCCCAAACCTTCCATCCCACGGACATCAGATGACACCTCATTCTTATACTCCAGTAAGCATAATTTTCTCTAGTAAATAGTGGAGTTTTGTTAGTAGCCAATCCTTCTTGTTGATCCATTGTGATTTTGGATGGGATATTCCTTCTAGTGGTTTAAGCTGTTGTGAAGGAACTTAGTCTGATACAAATTGTTGGTTTATCTCACAATACTGAGAGGGGAGGGGTGAATTAGTATTGTCCCTTTTTCATTTCAAAATACACAAAAATAAACTATCAAAACACAAATTTTATCGTGGAAACCTCAAAGAGAAAACCACCAACACAAAACTCATTAATAAGATGAATTTACAAAAAAAATTATCTACTACTACAGAAAGGATGTAAACACACCCTAGGTTTTTCCTGCAACTACAGACAGAGATGCTACAGAACCCCTATAGTTTTTTGCCTGCTTCAACAAACAAGGATGCTATGACACCCTGCTCTCCAACTACGACTGGAAGGATAGTTCGACCCCCTGTAGACCTATGGCCTTCCCTAATGCCACCCTGCCACCCTGATCTGATTTTCTCCGTCTTTTTGGAATAGTTGTAAACTATTCACTTTGGACTCTATCAAGCTTGCTAACTTAGACACCTAATTCCTTAAACATTCATTTAATAAATGTCCTTTACCTATCTCTTATCAACGCATATCTCCATAGCTGCGCTCTTTAGTTTTGGATCATGACTGTTTAATTACAAACATAACTAATCATCATCTACCCATTCAACCGTTGCAACATTTCAGCGTTAAATTTTTAGCAAATGCATCATTTTGTTCTTATCACGACTCAGAATTCATTTTCGCAGCACTGCTTCACATTTTCTGGTGCTTCTGTAACCTTCTTCTCCAAATACAATCCAGACTGTTGATCTTATGTTTGAATCTCTCTAGACCATTGATCTACTCTACATATTTCCTCTTGAAATCATATTTTTGCACCAAGTTTCTGTTTCAACGATTCTCCACCATTGATCTACATCGGGATTCTCCATGAGCACCAATCTTCAAATTGCGGGATGTAGAAACTTAACATTTCATCAAATCATATCTCGACTTTCTGCAAGCTCCTTTCCGCAAACTCCTTTCTGCAAGCTTCTTTTCACAAACTTCTTTCTATAAGCTCCTTTCCGCAAGCTCCTTTCTGCAAGCTCCTTTCCACAAGCTCCTTTCTGCAAGCTTCTTTCCACAATTTTTCTTCCGCATCATCGATCTTTTGCGGAGTCTTTCCCGACCCTCGATCTTCCGGATTGTGGGTTGCGGATTACGGGTTCATAGAATCTTTAAATGTTATTTCCACAATTCCCTTTCCACATTTTTTCTTCCACAGCGTCGATCGCTTTTTAGCAAAACTAATCATAGTCGTCCAATCTTGATCTTTTGTGGAACTTTGAATTTTCCTCCTAACTGTCAAAATTAATCCTTAACCGTCGGATCTAGTGCGGGACTAATATAAGTTGTTCGATCTTCATTGTTGCAGAACTGATCCTTAATCATCAGATCTCGTGCGGTATGCTTCTTGAACATCGATTTTAGATCGAATGCATATCTCACCATGATTTTGCGGATCTGCATGATTTCTTTGTGGAAATCCTCTGTGACTATTTATAACAATTCGTAAGATTCATATACATAGAGAATTTCATCATGCTGTTAATTATAAGGAATTTATAAACACTCTCGCATATATAGTTTCTCCGAAGAATTTATAAACACTCTCGCAAATATAGTTTCTCTATTCTTCTATTGTTACATATACTCTATCTCCCGTTCATTTCACTCTTCTGCAGTTCCACTCTTCATTTGTCTAACCATCTTTGTCATTCATACTACATCTCTACTTTCACTCGACCTCCATTATTTGTTTCATTGACCATTATTTACATCATACTATCGACACTATCTTGGATGTCTTTATATCAGTCATTCATGTTGTCTTATCATCCATGTCCATATCATCCATTGCATTTGTTATAAATGAACTTTTATGACATCGTCATTAGGACACCATCATATTCCATGTCATCATATGTGTCATGCCACATATCCAACTATTCCATGCCATGCCATCACTACCTTAGTATTTCATTAATTTTTTCCTGCCATCATATCCATGTTGATGTATTTGTAACTTCGGAATGTATTCACTTGTATATCTTATGTATTGTACCCCGATGTTCCTACTAGGAAGTATCTCTAATGTAATTGAGTCATGTCATACCCCGATTTTCCTATCGGGAGAATCAATAATGTAAACAAGTCATGTAAAGTCATTGAGGTTAACCCTCCTTGTTAATCAGGGGGGTAAAGCCCCCACAATTATGGGGCACTAGGGTTATTAGACTCTCCTAGAGAAGTTGGCCCTGGTAAGTAATTGTTAAGTGAGTTTGACTTGTTGGAGTGGACATAAAGTGAATGGAAGAATATAAATAGAAGTGAGGCTCTCCGCATTTCTACACACACACTCACTCACTGGGGCGCATGAGTGAGAGAGGAGAAGCTCTCTCAAGTGAGAGAGAGAGAACAGCTATTGTCGGGAGATCATCTTACTATCTTTGGGTTTTACTACTGCTATTGGTGCTCATTCTATCTCTGAGGAAGTTGTGGGGTTTTTTCCTTTATGGTTTCCCCAAGGAAAATATCTTGGTTTCTGTCCTCACAGTAGTTCAGCAGTGGTTGGCTGAATGGATGAAGGACGCAGGAACAAGGCCCGACATACCAGTCCCTCCAGTAACAGATGTGGGCGCAGGTCCTAGTTAGTCGCAACAGAATGACCCACTAGAAGAGAGCGAAGAACAAGATGAGTCACAGCAGAGCGAAGGTGACCATGGTGGAGATGACGGAGCTGATGGAGATGAAGAAGACCATAATGGTGACGAAGAAGAAGAATCATTCAAGACCATTTCAGGCCCTAATCGCCCAGATAAGCGCAAGTCCCCAGAAGTGGAGGAAGTTACTAAGCCTCAGCCCAGAAATAAAACTAAGGCGTCGAAGGGCAGTACTATCATCGAAGAGCCCGCTATGATGATTGACGAGCTTGATCAGGCTCTGACGAAGTCTACAGAGGTATTATCCAGCAAAAGGGCAGAGTTTGAAGCTAAACATCTTGATGTGCTCACTGGTTTAGCACAGCGAATTACAGAACTTAAGGAGTTAGTGGAAAGAACAGCAACTGGCGCTGCAGTAAGCAGTGCCCCAATAGGCGCGCAGCCTGATACTAGAAAATGGCCAGCCAGAAACAATAGAGGACAAGTACCAAGTGCAGCTCTTATAATACCTGACGCAGCATCTCGATCGCAGGTAAGCATAATAGTTGAGATAGATTACACTAAGTTTTCTATGTCGGAGCTGCATTTTTGTCAATTGGCACTCATGAAGGAGATCCGAGAATGAGACTGCTACACACACATGCAGTTAGAGAATACCACAAAGCAGAGTGAGAGCCTTGAAGCACAGTTGAAAGAAGCTAAACAGAAGAAGAGGGAAACAGAAAACAAGCAGGCTACACTTGCACGAGTGTTGGATGAGGCATGTCAAAGTCTCCCTAACTTCAAAATGCAGGCTAAAGAAGAACCGGAGCAAAGAATAGTAAAGTTGAAAGACTATGCACAATAGTCTAGAATCCAGATAGAGAAGATGAAAGTAGAACATGAGGCCCAGATTGCAGAGCTTCATCTTCGCCTCATTCCTGAGAGTCCACTAGAGGTCAGGGAACAGCGTCTCAGAGATATCCAGGCCTCAGCAACGAAGATCTCAGATCTTGTAAGTAGTGCATCAAAGCTACTGGACGAAAGTGTCGAGGCCTGGGCAAACTTGCAGGACAACCCAGAAGTAGAAAAGTTGCAAGAAACCATCAAGCAGCGACAGACAGAGCTGGATGCAGTAAAAGAAGAAATTAAGACATTGCCTCCTATGTAGAAGATGCTTAAGGTGAAGCATAGTAATGAGCTCCAGCGAGAAATTGAGTCTTGCAGAAGAAAAGAAACACTATTAGTGAGCTCTGTGCAGCCCCTCATTAACGAGGCCTTGGAGTTGAGCACTATTGCGGACAACCAGCTCAAAGTATTGAAGGAGTATGATGCGTTTTCATAGGACAAGGTCAACGAAGCCTCTGCAGCAACATTGCAGGAGATAGTGGAGAAAGAGAAAGCAGCTGAAGATGTCATGCGCAGCCTCAACAAGAAGTTTACTATCTTCGCTAACAATATTCTTGCACCCGAAAAGCAGCAAAGTGTCCCGGGACGGGACACTAGTGAGTCTTAGGGGCCTGTTGAGGCTTAGACCTTGAAGGTCCTTAATTTTGACAACTCCGCAGTTTTGGTGCGAAGCTTGTAAGTGGAGTTGCAGTCCAAAATAGTCTTAGGGGCTTCGGGGTTGGGTCGAAGCCCCTCTTTTTGTAAATGTCCCATGGTTTTTGGGTACCCATGGTTTAAGCCCATGGTATTGTAATAGTGCACTTGTATAAATAGGCACTTATGTAAAGGATTCAAGTAAGCTTTGTGTTATGATGATGATGTGATGCGAAGAAGCTAAGGTCTATTTTTGGGTTTACAGTTAAGTCCCAACTGAGTGCGTGGACGACCTCTGCAGCTGAGTGCGCAGTTTTGGGTTGTTGAGAAGATCTGTAGCTGAGTGCACAGATCAGAACTGTGTTGTTTTGTAAATTGTTGAATATAAACACAGTTCTGTGGACGTAGCCCCTACACTAGGGGTGAACCACGTATATCTTGTGTTGTGGTGGTTCTTTTTATTTTGTTCCTGTTATGTTTTTATGCAATTGATAAGTAGTTGAATGATAAAGTAAGATAAATTGCTAAGTATTAACTTCGCTGTGAATTCCCAGTTAAGGGTTAAGTAAGAAACTGTCTTTTTATCTAAACTGTGAAGCTATTTAAGTGAATGTCAAAGCTCTATATTGCATAATTATTCTTTGTTAAGGCTAAAGGTACAGTAATATCCCTCTTTCGCCTACAGAAACCTGATTCTGTGGCACCCCATAGTTGTTTCGAGTGAGACTGCAACTTGTTCGCAGGTTGTTGCCGAAAGGGCCAACACTATGGGTCTGTTTGTTGGTGCAAAGATAAAAGCATAAGAACCCGGGTCTGGCCCATCCACCCAACAAGGAGCATTAATTTCAGAGATATTGTAGAAACAGTATCAGGCATTTCTACAGAAGAAATTGGAAAACTAGGGCTTCCTGTTCAGGGAGATTCCCTCCACTGTTTTCAGAAAAGGAGTACATTGGACAACTCACCTTGAAGAGGTCTATCTTTCTATCCAATCAGACCTGAAATATTTCAAGTTTTTAAAATTAGGGTTTATCTGACAAACCCTAGATCATCCAGCTCTGGAACCAGGACAGACACCTCAAATTAGTAATATCTAATCTTTTTCTATTTACAGTTGAGGTTCTCATTTCAAAATGACTAATCACACCAGCCTGATGATAAGGTTGGTGAGGCTGACAACTTCCAAGCATGGAAGTATAGGATCTCACCAGTTCTTGAAGGAAATGAATTGGACACCTACATAAGTAGAGAGGTTCCAGTTCCATAGGGAGATGAGGTTAAAGCCTTACACAAGAAGAACTTGGTCAAGGCCAAGCAGATCATTGCTGATTCAATCAAGGATCGCCTTATACCACAAGGGTCTTCACTAAATACACCTAAAGAGATGTTTTGATTCCTTGAACAAGCTATATGAAGGGAAGAACATAAATCAAAAGATGACTTCAAGAAACCAGTTGAAGAATGTGAAGATCCAGAATACAAAAACCATACAGTCATACTTTACAAGGGTCTCTCAAATCAAAGAACAACATGAAGCAGTAGAAGAAGAAGTGGAGAATGCAGAAGTTGTGATAACCACCTTGAATGGCCTCCCAAGATCATGGGATTCATTCATTCAAGGAATGCGTGCCAGAAGGAAGTGATTACTTTAAACAGACTCTGGGAAGAGCACAGACAAGAAGAAGCTCGATTCATAATAAGAGAAAAGAAGATGGGAGCCATTGAATATCAATTTCTCACCATCCAAAAAAGATCCCTCAAACGATGAGGAATACGAAGGACTCAACTCTTGAAGAACCTCTTATCCATCTTAGCATTTGGATAAGAAATGATGAATGAAGAAGATGATGAAGTTGAAGGATCAAGAAGGAGTCTACCCATGAAACAAATAAAGATAAGTATTCAATTGTCATTTCATGATATTATTTTGTTATGCTTTTGTTTATATTCACTTGATTTTTTATGCATGATAGAATGTTTGCATTAATGATAGTATACTACTAATAATCATGTGATGGGTAAGTATCCCATGGCGATATACAACTCTCCATTGCTACTTATCTAGAATGAAACCTCTTTGCTGACATATTGGATTAGTGCACAATCTCAATGTTGTCCTGGTAGAGATGGAAGCCATCTAGAAAGTTTCCGTGAGATATGGATGAATGTTGTATTGGCTAAAATAGTTGCATGATCATATATTTATGCATAAGAATTTTCCATTATGAATATTCCTTATGAAATGTTTCTAACCATACAACTAATTCATTTGACCTATAGGAAAGATTGCATACAATCACCTACAAGCAAATAAGGACTTGTTCCGAAGAACAAGTGACGAAAGTTCAAGAAAGAATCCAAGATGAAGAATAATACGACGATACTTATTAATCTTTCACATTGATATAGGAACAAATAATCAATCTCATCAAGAAATAATCAACAAATAACTCAGAAATGGTGTTAATCGGAACCAAAATGGTTTCCTCTCTGTATATTCAATAAACAATGAATAGTTACAATAACAATGTCAAGCAAAAAATAGCTTGAATCAATGAGGAATTCTAATACCTAAGGAGGTCATTCGAATTCAATGAGTGAGTCTAGCTTAACTGACTGTAAGCCATTGATTCACACTCAGTTAACCACTTGACCAAAACCCTAATTGACTCACCAAACCCTAACTGAAGTCGGAGTGCAATAAATGACTGAATCTCAACTGAAAGAGATCAAACACATGTCATAGCAAGCCAACCATCAAGTTCTAATGCTTCAACGACTTCAATGAACCCCAATGAGGTTAACTGAAGCTGAACTGATCATCATAAGTTGGTGGAGGTGCCCCTATTGACTCGAGATCATTAAATAATAATAAATAATCCTTAAATAATATATTTAATGAGAGGATTCACCTTAACTAACTAGTTGAACTGATTGTAACCACCAGTTAGCAATTAGGTGCATTAATATCACTCACATCACCCCCAGAGTGCTCCAGTTAGCCTCCTTGACTGTAGGAGAAGGCTAAGTTAGCCTCCTTGACTATAGGTAGGCATGGGTGTGACTGGATGATGTCAATTAATACTCCACTAATGTCAATTAATGTCAATTATACTTAGGATAGTGGTTTAACTAGGCCAATTTGACCAAAAAGAGTGTGTATGGTGGTAAATGTCTCCAACACCCCCCCTTAAGCTATACTCGGGAAGAGTTAGAAAATGTAGATGCATAAAAATGCTAGGGCCTTGACAACTAATGCCATTGGTCACCCTATACAATGCTAAAACTGAAACAATGCTCAAAACAAACTAAGTGAGGAAAAGAGGGAAAACCCAGTGGGAAAAACCCCCCCTCAAGCTGAACATTGAAAGTAGTATGAATCACCCTGATGAACTCACCCCCAAGAGTGAACGGAGGTAATTGAACTTCTTTTTTGAAAATCTCTTGGTGAATATGTATGTAATCTTCTCATCAGTCGGGCAGTATTGCAGAATGATGGTCCTGTCATGCACTATCTCCCTGATGTAGTGCATGTGAATCTCTACATGCTTGGTCCTCTGCCTGGTAACTCGATCCGTGGATATCTTAATAGCACTCTGGTTGTCACAAAAGAGGATAGTGTAAAAATTACTACCAAGATCAAACTCTGAAAGAATTCCTTGCAACCAAACTTCTTGGATGCAAGCATTCACCGCTCCTCGATACTCGGCCTCTGTTGAAGATAGTGCTATGGAAGCCTAATTTTTTCTTGACCAGTAAATGGGGCCACCACCAAACATGAATACATATCCATAATTTGACTTCCAATCAATAGAATCACCCACCCAATCAGAATCTGTGTATCCAACCAGCTCTAGCTCGGAGTCTGCAGCATAGTGAATGTCGTAGGTCCTGGTTCCCTGAATATATTGGAGGATCCTCTTGGATGCCTTACAATGAATATCATGAAGCTGCTGCATGTATATTGATATAGCATTCATGGCATAACAAATATCAGTCCTAGAATGTGTCAAGTACAACAAGCGACCAATCAGTTGTCGATAGATAGTGCAGTCCATGGGAGGTGTGTGTTTTCCTTCTTCAAGGTTGATCCCTGAAAGGAAAGGGAATGGTGCAGGCTTACATTCAGCCATGTTAAACTTGAATAATAGGTTTGAATTTTATTTGGACTGAGTGACCATAATCCCATCAGAATTTTGCTCAATTTTGAGCCCCAAAATTTGTTTTAGAAGCCCCAAATCACTCATTTTAAAGGCATTGTGGAGAGCAGTTTTGATGGCTGAATGGAGGAAACTGTGCTACCTGTGATCAGTAAGTCATCAAAATATAAAACAATGATAATTAGAAGACCATAATGCTTCTGTAAATACACATTTGGATATGATCTACATCTCTGAAAGTTTTGTGAGAGAAGAAAGACATCCATCTTGGAATACCACTCTCTTGGGGCCTGTTTTAACCCGTATAGTGACTTCTTTAGCTTGCAAACCAAATATGGATCAGTGATGTAGCCCTCAGGCTGCTTAATGTATATCTCCTCATGATGATCTCCATGTAGAAAGGCTGACTTAACATCCATGTGATGCACCTCCCAATGCTTGGATGCTGAAATTGCCAAAACAAGGCTGATGGAGTCTATTTTTGCAACTAGTGCAAAGGTCTCATGGTAGTCCACTCCTTGGACCTGAGAGAAACCTTTTGCTACCAGAATTTCCTTATATTTGTAGTTTCTTCCATCAATAGAAACCTTTGTCTGAAACATCCACTTGCATTGAACCAATTTCATTCCCAGAGGAAGAGAAACTAGATCCCAAGTAGTGTTTTTATGAAGAGAATTCATCTCTTCATCCATGGCAACTTGCCATCTCGGATCATTCCGAGCATGGTATTAGGATTTTGGATCTGAAATAATCATCAAATAGTAATTTTTGGATAGAAAATTATCATAACAAGAGAGCTCAATACCTGCTCTTTGGAATTCAGACCAGGTTCTCCTTGGATCATCCAGATTTCCAATGTTGTCTCCTGTGGAGGAGAGTGTCTGTTGGGCCCATGTAGGAAGATGATTTTGCACTTCAGGTTCTGATTCAACACCTGATGATTGATGTACACTGATATCAGAAATAAAAGGATCCAATTCAGGGTCATCACCCCCAATTTCATCATCCAAATATTCAGTAGAATAGGAAGGAAATTCAGCAGTTTTCTCCTTCACTAGTTCCATCTGCTGAAGAGGCTCATCGAACTTGGCACTTCTCTCGATGATGATATGTTTGGTCTTGATATCCAGCAGCTTGAATTCTTTAGATTCGTCAATATACCCAATAAATAGACATTCTATGCTTTGCGGTTGCAAATCCCTTCTTTTATCAAGCGGAATCCGGGCCCATGCAGTGGACCCAAACACCCGTAGGTTCGACACATCTGGATTGTGTCCGAAGTATGCTTCGAAAGGAGTCTTTCCTTTCATGGATGAGTGTGGCACCCTGTTTTGAATGTATGATGCAGAATGCATGGATTCAGCCCACAAATTTGCAGCAAGCTTCTTTGACTCCAACATACAGGTGGTCATCTCCTTGAGAGACCGGTTCTTCCTTTCTACTACTCCGTTCTGCTGGGGAGTGTAGGGAATTGAATGCTGAACCTAAATGCCACTTTGGGAGCATATGTACAGAAAATCATTACTGACATACTCCCTTCCATTATCATATCTCAAGATCTTTATCTTAAGCCTAGAGACATTTTCAATCAAGGCCTTCAATTCAGAAAAATTTTCACATACTTCTGATTTCTTTTTGAGAAAGAAAACCCATGTATACCTTTAAAATAATCAATAAAAGTAAGGAGGTACCTTGATCCATTCATGGATGTGATAGGCATCGGACCACTAATATCAGAATGTATCATCCCCAATATGCTTGTAGCTTGGTTTTCCTTCCCCCGATCGAACTTGTGCTCAAGGTGTTTTCCAATCACATAGCCCTTGCAAATTCCCGTGCTTTCCTTGATGATCGGGAGGCCTTCAACCATGGAGTTTTTTTGTAATTGCTGCAAATATTTGAAATTAAGATGGCCAAACCTCTCATGCCACAGCCTACTAACCTCATTTCCATGAGTTAGCAAAGTAGTGGGCTTTGCATCCGCAATAAAGTGAGATAACTCATAGGCTTTTGCATGATGATTTGCAAGGCCTTTTGCAATGAGTTTCCCGGATGCAATTTTCGTTATCTCAACATCATTTGGGCTGAAAGAGACTCTCTTAGGCATTCATGTATGTGTCATCTGATAGACACTAAGGAGATTTGCTGCTAGAGACGGTACATATAAAACATTAGAGAAAAAACCATTTTCAAGATCTAACAAAATTTGCTAAAAAGTCTTATTTTGTGCATTTTGTGAATTGCGAAAACATAGTTTTTTTAAACATGTTGTTTCCACAATCCACAATCCACAATCCACAATTCGGGTTGTGGATGTATGAAATTTTTAAGTTTCATATTTTTCCTTTCTGCAACCTGCAACCCGCAATGAGGATTGTGGATTTCAAAAAGCTTTTGTTCAATAAAAATCGAATTCTTGGTTCTGCATTTTCGTAACTAGTAAAGCGGATTGCAGAAATTGGAAACCAAAATACACAAATCGAAAGTTACACTTTCGCAAGTCTGCAACCCTTACACTTCCGTCATGCGGATTGCGTATTGTGGAAACAATAAACTATTTTAAGTTGTAATTTTCATTTACACAATTCCGCAACCCACAACATGGATTGCGGATTGCGGAAACAATAAACTATTTGAAGTTGAAATTTTCACTTCCGCATTTTCGTAACCCGCAATGTAGATTTCGGATTGCAGAAACCAAAATCAAAATTTTCATAAATTTTATTTCCATAGTTTAATTTTACACCTTTCCTTATTTTAATGCTAATCGTTGATTTCTTTTAGATCTGCAATCTAGATCAATTTCGTCATTTATCTTTTTGTTTAATATTTTAAATTTTTACTATCTTCAAACTTCGAATTTTACCCTTGGCGAACGGTTTTTACTGGGATTTTCCACCCTGTCAATGGATTTACTTTTCTCCATTGGCTCATTGGTAGTTTTTTCAATCCTTTTACCAATCAATCCACATTTCCGCAATTTGCAATCTACAATGCAGATTGCAGATGTCCAAAATTTTTAAGTTTCAAATTTCTCCTTTCCGCAACCCGTAATGTGGATTGCAGATGTCGAAATATTTTGTTCAATAAAAATCAAATTCTCAGTCCCTCATTTCCACAACCCACAATGCGGATTGCGTAAATCGAAAGTTACACTTTCGCAATTCTGTAACCCACAATGCGGATTGCAGAAACAATACACTATTTTAAGTTGGAATTTTCATTTCTACAATTTTGCAACCCGCAATGCGGATTGTGGATTGCGGAAACAATAAACTGTTTGAAGTTGAAATTTTCACTTCCACATTTTCTCAACCCGCAATGTGGGTTGCAGATTGTGAAAGCCAAAATCAAAAATTTCAGAAATTTTATTTCCGTAGTTTATTTTTCCATTTTTCCTTATTTTAATCCTAACTGTTGATTTCTTTTAGATCTACAATTTCACCATTAATATTGTTGTTGAATATTTCAAATTTTGACTATATTCAAACTTCGAATTTTACCCTTGGCGAACGATTTTTACTATGATTTTCAACCCTGTGAATGGATTTACTTTTCTCCATTGGTTCATTGGTAGGTTTGTCAATCCTTTTACCAATCATTTACCCATTCCAAAATAACATTTATAAACATTTTGGAAAATGAAACCCTCAATTTGATAATAAACATATAGTAATTCACACCAACAATCATTCCATTGTCAAATGTTTGCAAGATAAGTAGAGTTTCCCCTGGTAGACTAAATACCACGTTTCAGAACAACTCTTACCCATTCCAAAAAAGCAGAGTTTCCCCTGGTAGCCTTAACACCACGTTTCACAACTACTCTTACCCATTCCAAAATAAAATTTACAAACAGTTTGCAAAATGAAACCCTTAATTTGACAATAAACATATAGTAATTCACATGGTCAGCAATCATTCAACAGTCAAATGTATGCAAGATAAGCAGATTTTTCCCTGGTAGACTAAATACCATGTTTCAGAACTACTCATACCCATTCAAAAATAACATTTACAAATAGTTTGCAAAATGAAACCCTCAATTTGACAATAAATATATATTAATTCACACCAGCAATCATTCCATTGTCAAATGTATGCAAGATAATGTAAATTCGTTTTAAAATAATTACAGACATTGTATAAATCACAGCTAAGCAACTTGTAATTAAATTCTAAGATTTAAATAATTAGGATTAAAATTCCTATTGCAATAAGAAACTCAATTCAAATCCAGATAAATACCAAGAAAATGTTTTGCTAGCACAATGAATGTCGAAAACAGTTAAGTAGGGTCAAGTAATACATGTGAATTTGACCAAGTGGCAAAACCTATGTTGCAAAACCTTTAGTGTAAACGTAGACCAGCAAAAGCAATACAAGCAAACCAAATCCAAACAGTAGAAAATATTGGTTACCTAAAACTTCATATAAATGTGCAAAGCAAAGGCGGTGCAACAACAAACTCAGTAAACCAAAAATTCTGACAAGATCTTCCAAATCCTCATAAGATAAGTCTCAATTAAGAAATAGGCCCATGTCTGAATGAAACGACCAGCTTTCTTGCATTAATGGAGCAACAATGCATTGATGAAGCATTGACATAGATCATTCATGTCGATGAAGGGACATCGGTGAAGTGTTCTTCATCGACCCGAGCGACAGTGAAACAACACTATGACCAAATTGACCCCACAACCCTTGAGCATAAACCCAAGGCACTTGGCTGAAAATCCCTCAGTATGAAATCTTCGCAAAACCCTCGGCGTGAAACCTTCACAAAGGTTATACCCAATTTACAAATAAATGAACTGCAGCGAAGGAGACTGCCAGAAAATATTGGTCTGTCAATCCAAATGAGCACCAAACAAACGAAATTGACCATCGAATGTGCGTGAAAAAATATGTCAGGACACAAGCCCATCAATCCATTCATGTGCAAGACTAGCCATTTAGGGCCACAGTTAAAATTCTAGTCAAAACATGCAATGGAGTTGTCCACAAAACACCCGAGACACTTGTCAATTCTGAAGCCTGAAGCCTATCACTTTGATAATGCAGCAAAAACTAGTTAACATGATCGTTGTCAAAACACTCGAGACACCTGTCCAACTACCCAAACATGCATATGACAGACCCTCAAGCAGCAAACAGACCTAATAAACTTCTTCAAAAACCCAGCTAACACAACCCCTATCAATACACCCTAGACACCTTTCCAACTGCCCGAACACACTCAGGACCAACCCTCAACCAACAAACGCAGGTAATAAACCTGCATCGACACCCAGTTAATAGAGCCCATGTTAAAAGACACAATACACTTGTCCAACTGCTCGAACACGTGCAAGGCAGACCCTCATTCAACAAATACAGGAAATAAGCAGGCATCCAAAATCCAATTAACAGAAACATGTCAAAACACGAAACCCAGTTGCATCCACACCCAGTTAACAAATCCCCTATCAAAAGACGCAATACACCTGTCAAATTGCTCGAACATGCGTAGGACGAACCCTCAAGCACCAAACAACGGTAATAAGCCAATGCATTGACTGGAGTTAACAAAACAATTGTCCAAACATGCGAGACAATTGTCCAACCACCACTCCCCAATCACCAAGACGCGTGTCAAAAGGCAATTAGACAGAGCACTAAGGAATCTAGAGACTACCTTCTCGATTATTTAACATCTTCAGAGTAATTAATAATATTAAAAAACACTTGCTTTTAAAAAAATATATTGAATTATAATATTATAATTTTAATGGTAACATGTCATTATTAACCTACAACCCCTTAACATATGAGTAATTTAAAAAAAACATACTTACATACATATGACTTGGTTTATTAAAAAAAAGGATCTTAATATATAAAATTTGGCTTATTCCAAAAAAAATATTGATAAGACATTCTTTTATTTACAATAATATAATTAATGGTTTTTTACACAAATAGAAAAATTTGTTAAAATACCTTAAAAAAATTCTAAAAAACATATTAATTTTAAATTTCTTTTTGTTAAAAATATTTTCAAATAAAAACAGATTATTTAAATTTTAATAATAAAATATATTACGTTGTTTAAAATAAATCATAGCATCTTATATATTTTATTTTTATGAATTTTTAATAATTTAATATTAAAAAATAAATATATATTCTATTCTAAATTTGTCATAAGATGGCATGGCCTTACCGGCTAAACTTAATATACCTTTAATTCATTAGTTAAAGCTACATAACTAAACAAGATGAAAAGAAATTTAGAAATAGAGTGAGTCTAACTTATACATCCACATTATTCTAATTATATATATAACCCTTGATCATTCTTTCATAATACTTAATTAATAATAGTTTTATGAATAGTTATTATCAAAAATTAATTAGTTAAAGATTAAAATAATAAATTATTGTAATACATATAAAACTATACAAATAGTTCAAATCTGGAAAGAACTTTTCATAAAATTATTCAATCAATTAATATTTAAATAATTAAAATTTTAAAAATTAGTCAAACAATTAAATAATTAAATTTTACTAATAACTTGGATTTAAAATTTCAATCTTACTACAAACTAAATGCTTAACATAAATATTTACAGCAACTATGATCTCATAAAAGTAAAATTCTACTCGAATTCCTACTATGTTTTACTCTAACTTCTACATATTTATATAAACTCTAGCTTGGAAAAAATAGATGTTATCATGTTATAATCCATACTACTTGGTCTCATAGATTGATAGTTGATCATTTAAGATAAAATAGGTTAATGTTTTAATTTATATAATTTTTTAAATTGTAAGTTTTCATTATTTAAATTGGTAAATGAATTGAACATTGGTTTCAAAGATTGGAAGCTGATAATTTAAGATAAAATATGCTAATGTTTTTAACTCTAAAAATTTTTAAATTACAATTTTTCATTATTTAAAATTGATAAATGAATTGAACACTTTTAAATTGCATTTTTTCATTATTTAAATTGATAAATGAATTAAACACTTTTAAATAGTTCTATTAAGTCTTAATTATACAATCTAGTAAACTTAACATGACATGACCTGCTGTGTACATGAAAGTGGCCTTAATTAATCAGCTCATGCACACCCATAATTTTAATAAATGCATGAGTCTCAATCACAGCTTGGGCACCATTTTACAAGGCTAAGATCATTTGTACGAGCCAATCAAATTTAACAAAAATAGTTAATAAAATAAAAATATATATATTCTGAACTATAGTCTTGACTTTAGAAATACAAAAAAATTACTTCCACCCACATGAATAATACCACCTTCATGAAAACTATAGTGTCCCTGGAGGGTGGGTTAGCTTGAGTGGTTGAGAGTTGTATTTCTCTATGCAAGAGCCTCACTCTATCTCCCCTTAATACTAGTGAGATCATCAATTAATGGATTGTGTCACATCAATTTACAATTTATGGCTGAATTACTTATTTATATATTAAAATATTATTAATATAATTATATTTTTTAATTATATAGAAATGTGTTTTTTTTAATTTAATATGGGAGAGAAGTTTAATTCCTTGCTCAAGTGTCATAGACTTAATAATGAAATTTGATATAAATAATAAATATCATTCATTTTGTTTTTATAAGCCTAAAAAAAGTAACTTGTTTGTTATAGAATATTATCCACTTTGTTTCCATTCACTTTTTTTTTACCAATGAACATTGTTACTTTCCTTTTATTCATCTTAGTAATTATGTAAATTTTCTAATGTTTTGTTTTTTTTTAATTAAAATATAGATCTATTTTTCATTTTTTTATTCATCTTACTAATAGTAATTATATAAATTTTTTGTTTTGTTTTGTTTTTAAATTAAAATATATATTTAAATAATACTAAGCATCAAATTCATCTAAAACACCACCTCAAACACATATATATATTCCTTGTAGTTTAATCATTAAATTAATATTTACATAAAAAGATTTGAAAATATTTATATGTTAAATTAGTATATAAATCTATACTAAGCCTATATCAAAATTAAAATGAATCTATAATATTTTTTATATATTTGTAAAGTAAATATAATTATATTTTTTAATTATTAATAAAGTAAATAATAATTTTGAATCTATAGTAATTTTTTATATATGTGTAAAGTAAATATAATTATATCTTTTAATTATCAATCAAGTAAATAAAATAATGTATATATTTAATCATTTGTAAAGTAAATTTATTATAATTAATAATTAATAAATTTGTGAATATTTTATGTTTTGTAATATCTTGATTTTGACTCGTTGCATTAAAATTACATATGATGTAAATATTGTTATTAAATCATGGTGATGAGCTCAAGGCCAAGGCCCCACCATGGATTTAATGTTTTATGTATCCACAGTTAAAAATCGATACATATGGTTCTCGTGCTAGCTAGGCAATCGAGACATCATGTAAATATGCAATTAAATAAAATTACTCACAACTAGCTTTGTCAATGTAAGAAGAGGTGGGGGCATGATTTCATAAGGAATAGGGAGGGAAAATATTAAAACCCTTGAGCCAAATGTCAATGGGTGAACCCATAAACATGTCAACTACCTTTTTTGTCTTTTGTGCCCAATCATTTATTTCTTCCAGAAGTTGGTTGGGGCAGTTAATGCCTTGGGAAGGGAAGAGTATGGTAGTCAAAATTCATATTGGGGAAGCCATCAGTTTTTGGAAATCATATTTTTACTTATTGGGCAAGTTATTTCCCAGAAAATGTCTTCCCATTCCATTCTTCACCCACGTTCTTCCTTTCCTCACTCAACTGGAGCTTGTTGTGCGTTTTCCTTCATGATTTCTGTAGTTTTCCTCTTTTTTTCTCCAAGCTAGAAACTTGCTTTTGTATTGCTCAATGCCCGGGAAGATAGATCCACATTTTGGGTGTTTAGGGAGGTTGCTTTTTCCCATGTAATGCCTAGTATGTTTCCTGAAATCAAATTGTTCACCCAGGGTTGGTTTCCCTTCCACCAATTTCGTTTTTAGTTCCTAGGATGTTTTTCCTCATGCCCAGCATTTGTATTTTGTTGTTAAGTGCATTCTTGTTTTGGAATGAAGGACTTAGGAGTGGAAGAGGCCCATAATTGGCTTGATAAACCTAGTGAAGAGAGGAACCTCACAAAGAAATCAAGAGGGGCTGGTTAATCTTCTATGCACACCCTGAAGAGCACTACAAGGGAAGGTATGGCTTGAGGTACTGTGTAGAAGTGAAGGGAATACTTCCTTGTGTTGGGTGTGTACGTATTGTGGGAGTCCAAGCTAGTAATATCTTGTGCAGGTACCCATAGCTCTGCAATTGATCTCACTGGCTTAGAAATTCTACCTTTCCACTGCCTTAGAAGCATGATAAACCCAACTGTGTTTGGCTTGGCTAAATTTTTATGTGTATTTGGCTATGTGTGAGCATGTTGTTCCCTAGTTCCTTGCGGAAATCATGCTCGGCTTGGGGGTGGCAGTGGTGCTGAGCGATTGATGAGCCCATTGGCCTATGGTTGGGTGGAACATTGCAGCAACATAGCTAGTTGCGGGACAACTCCTTTTCAAGATAAGCGTTTCTTGTGTTAATTCTGCAATGTATTTGCTTTATGAATTATTATGAACATATTGAATGATTATTATGAACATATTGAATGTGTTGAATGATAATTGATTCCACTGTATATTTACATGCATTATGCATCTGTGTATGTATTTTTATTTCAATGCATTTACTATTATGTTAATGGGGCTAAAATCCTCAATTGATAGATAGCAGTAGTCTAATCGCATCCTTTCCATCGATGAGATGAGGGGAGGGGACGTGACAGTGTGATATCAAAGCACTGGTTGCAGCATTGGGCCTAAATGGGCCAAGATGAACAGTTGATAGAGGTAAGATCACCCTCTGTGGTCAACAGAAAAAGAGGAAAGACGGAGAAAGATTTCAAACCCTCTCACTTTTGAAATCAGCAAAGGAATCCATCACAATCTATGACTAAGCCAACCAGAATGATGGGAGACAAGCTAAGACATCCAAAAGAGCTAAGAGAACCACTTCAGTGTTGGGGATGTGGAGGAGACCACATGCTTAGGAACTTTCTGCATCGAAATGGGAATGTAAGTCAAGTTCACAACATCCAAGGAGCTGAAATTGTGGGTCAAGTGGTGAGAACCATCCCTAGAATATATGTAGCAATAGAGGACCTCCAAGCAGATCATCAATCAATTGTGGTTGAAGTTGAAGGTAAGATTGCTAAGCAATCTGTTTCTATTTTGATTGACCCATGATCTACTCAAAGTTATATCACTCCTAAAATTGTTGAGATTTGTGCTTTTAAGAAATTAAAGCGTAACAAATCATGGTTAGTTCAACTAGCCACTGGAACCAAGAGAAAAGTTAGTGAAATTGTAGAGAAATGTCCATTAGATATGGATGGGATATTCACTTATGCAAACCTGAATAGTCTGCCACTTGGTCCTATGATATTCTTATTGGAATGGAGTCGTTAGAAGCCCATAAGGTTAAGCTTGACTGCTACAACAAGACATTTGAATGCATGGATGAAGAAGGAAACCCAAGGGTTGTAAGAGGCATTCCAAAGGTGATTTTTGTTAGGCAAGTTTCAGCAATGTAGTTGAAGAAGTTCTGTAGGAAAGGTTGTCATTGTATGCAACCCATGTTTTGGAGGCAACGAAAAATGAAACTCCTAGGTTGGAGGACTTTCATGTATTGCAAGAATTCAAGGAAGTTTTTCTTGATGAGATTCCAGGACTTCCTCCAAAGAGAGACATTGATTTTACAATTGGTCTTGTTTTGGGAGCCACACCAATGTCCAAGACACCCTACAGGATGAACACACCAAAATTACTAGAGCTGAAAATGCATTTACAAGAGTTGTTGGAAAGGAAATATATTAAGCCGAGTGTATCCCCGTGGGGAGAACCATTTCTATTTGTGAAAAAGAAATATGGGACACTCAGGTTATGTATTGACTAAAGGAAGTTGAACAAAGTTACTATGAAGGATAAATACCCATCACCTTGAATTGATGACCTTTTTTTATCAAATGAGAGGAGTGAAGGTATTTTCAAAAATTGACTTGAGGTCCGGTTACCATCAGGTAAGAATCAAAGAGAAAGATATTCATAAGACAACCTTTAGAACAAGGTATGGGCACCATGATTTTGTGGTGGTACCATTTGGTCTCACAAATGCACCAGCTACATTCATGTGTCTCATGAATAGTGTTTTTAGCAAGTATATAAACAAGTTTGTTCTTGTCTTCCTAGATGACATTCTTATTTATTCTAAGAATGGAGAAGAGCATGAAGAACATTTGACAATAGCATTGCAATTGCTAAGGGAGAATAAGTTGTATGCAAAGTTGAGCAAATGTGACTTTTATAAAGATAAAATTCATTATTTGGGTCACATTACCTCATACGAAGCAATGTCTATGGACCCTGAGAAGATTGACGCCATTCTAAATTGGCCAACTCCAAGAAATGTGACAGATGTGAGATCCTTTATGGGACTTGTCGTGTACTACATGACGTTCATTGAAGGATTCTCCAAGGTTGCACATTCAATCACTTCTTTGCAAAAGAAGGGGATAAAGTTCGAATGGACACTAAGATGTGAAGAAAGCTTTCAATGGTTGAAGATTATTCTTACGAGTGCATTGATTTGGAAAATTGCAAACCCAGAAAAAGACTTTGTGATGTGTATTGATGCATGCGATCAAGGACTTGGAGAATTTTTTATGCAAGACAACCATGTGGTATGCTATGAGTCAAGAAAGTGGAAGAAGCATGAGAAGAACTATGCTACTCATTATATAGAACTTGCAGCCATAGTACATGCTCTAAAGATGTGGAGGCATTACTTAATGGGAAGGAAATTTGAGCTAAGGACAGACCATTGTAGTATGAAGTACTTGTTTGATCAACCTTCTTTAAATGCTAGGAAAGCTAGATGGTTGGAATTTTTGTGTGAATTTGATTTTGAAATCAAACACATAAAAGGAAAAGAAGACAAGGTGGTTGATGCACTCAGCAGGAAGGTACATGAAATACATGTGACATCTCTTAGTACCTTCCAACTAGATTTGAGGCAGTAAATTATTAACCATATTGTCGAGGATGAAGTGTACGTGCAGATAAAGGACAAGTTGCAGCAACAAAACCTTGAAAGGAAGTACGAAGGGTATCAATTGGAAGGAGATGAACTTCTTACTTATAAGAATAGAATTTATATTCCAAATGTGGCAGACTTGAGGAGGATTGTTATGGATGAAATCCATCAAGCTCCATATTCTGGTCACCTAGGATATCAGAAAACAATTGCTACAACAATAAAGAAGTATTTTTGGCCGGGAATGAAAAAGGACATTGCTGAGTATATTTCTAAGTGCATGAAATGTCAGTAGGTGAAAGTTGAACATCAACACCTAACAGGTTTGTTGCAACCTTTTCCTATTTCAAAATGGAAATGGGAAGTCATTTGCATGGATTTTATTACAGGATTGCCAATGACTTGAGACAACATGATTCCTTCATGGTTGTGGTGGACAAGTTAACAAAGGCATAAGATTTTATACTGGTTAAGTCCACATATAAAGCCGATGCCATTGCAAATATTTTCATGAAGGAAATTTTCAAATTGCATGGATTTCCTAAGGCAATAATTTCTGACAGGGATACCAAGTTTACTTCCAATTTTTGGAAGGGTAATTTTTTCAGATTTGGGTACAAATTTGAATTTTAGCACTGCCTACCATCCTCAAACTGATGGACAAATAGAGAGAGTAAATTAGGTGCTTGAAGACATAGTTCGCATGTATGTAATGAAAAAACGATCCAAGTGGGAGGGTTATTTACACTTGGTAGAGTTTGCATATAATAACAAACATCAAGCATCACTGGGAATGAGTCTATATGAGGTTTTATATGGAAGAAGGTGTAGGACACTAGTGACTTGGGATAATCCAGTGAATAGAATTGTGCTTGGTCCAGAATTGCTTAAAGAAATGGAACAAGAGGTTGCAAAGATCAGACAAAGCTTGAAAGCAACCCAAGATAGACATAAGAGATATGAAGATAAGCATAGAGTGCACAGGGAGTTCAATGTTGGGGATCATGTTTATCTTAGAGTGAGTCCAAGGAAGAGTTCCTTGAAGCTTGGGAGTTGTGCCAAGCTATCACCTAGATATTGTGGGCCATTTGAAGTTCTTGAAAGAATAGGGCCAGTTGCATATAGACTTGCATTGCATGCTAGGACTAGAGCTCATAATGTTTTTCATGTCTCTTTGCTCAAGAAATATGTACATGATCCTAACCATTTGATTAATTGGGATGTGACCCAGGTGGAACTCGAGGGAGAGTTCCAAACTGAGCCATTGTGCAGCCTAGACCAAAAGGTAACAAGGCTCCGGAATCGAGCCGTTGGACAGGTAAAGGTGCAATGGAGGCACTATGGTCTCAATGAGGCTATGTGGGAGCTGGAGGATTCCATGAGAATGGCATATCCGTTTTTGTTCAATTTTGAAGAGCACTGAGGACAGTGCTAAATTATGGGGGAGGGGAATGTAATATCCCGATTTTGACCCCATTGCATTAGAATTACACATAATGTAAATATTTTTATTAAATCATGGTGAGGAGCTCAAGGCCAAGGATGGACCATGGATTTAGTGTTTTATGTATCGAAAGTTAAAAATCGATACCTATGGTTCTCGTGCTAGCCAGGCATAGTATAAATCGAGACATCATGTAAATATGCAATTTAATAAAAATACCCACAACTAGCTATGTCAATGCAACAAGAGATGGGGGTGTGATTTCACAAGGAATATGGAGGGAAAATATTCAAACCCTTGAGCCAATAGGGTTGAGCCAAATGTCAATGTGAGAACCCACAAAGCTGTCAACTACCTTTTTTGTCTTTTGTGCCCAATCATTTATTTCTTCCAGAAGTTGGTTGGGGCAGTTAATGCCTTGGGAAGGGAAGAGTATGGCAGCCAAAATTCGTATTGGGGAAGCCATCAATTTTTGGAAATCGTATTTTGACTTATTGGGCAAGTTATTACCCATAAAATGTCTTCCCATTCCATTCTTCACCCACGTTCTTCCTTTCCTCACGCAGTTGGAGCTTGCTGTGCGTTTTCCTTCACGAATTTTGCAGTTTTCCTCATTTTTTTCTCCAAGCTGGAAACTTGTTTTTGTATTGCTCAGTGCCTGGGAAAATAGATCCACGTTTTGGGTGTCTAGGAGGTCGTTTTTGCCCTTGTAATGCCCAAGAACATTTCCTGAAAATGGAATTTCTCACCTAGGGTTGTTTTCCCTTCTACCAATTTCGTTTTTGGTTCCCAATATGTTTTTCCTCATGCCCAGCATTTGTATTTTGTTGTTAAGTGCACCCTTGTTTTGGTATGAAAGACTTAGGAGTGGAAGAGGCCCAAAATTGGCTTGATAAACCTAGTGAAGAGAGGAACCTCACAAAGAGATCAAGAGGGGCTAACTAATCTTCTATGCACACCCTGAAGAGCACTAGAAGGGAAGGTATGGCATGAGGGACTGTGTAGCAGTGAAGTGAATACTTCCTTGTGTTGGGTGTGGAGGTATTGTGGAAGGCCAAGTTAGATAGATCTTTTCCAGGTGTCCATAGCTCTGTGGTTGAGCTCATTTGCTTAACAATTCTACCTTTCCACTGCCTTAGCAACGTGATAAACCCAACTGTGTTTGGCTTGGCTAAACTTTGATGTGTATTTGGTTATGTGTGAGCTTGTTGTTCCCTAGTTCCTTGTGGAAATCATGCCCAACTCAGGGGTGGCAGTGGTGCTGAGAGATTGATGAGCCCACTAGCCTATGGTTGGGTGGAACGTTGCAGCGACATAACTAGTTGCGGGACAACTCCTTTTCAAGATAAGTATTTCTTGTGTTTGTTCTACAATATGTTTGCTTTGTGAATTATTATGAACATATTGAACGTGTTCAATGATAATTGCTTCCGTTATATATTTACATGTATTATGCATCTATGTATGTATTTTTATTTTAATGCATTTTACTATTATTTTTATGGGGCTAGAATCCTCAATTGATAGACAGTAGCAGTCTAGTCGTGCCCTCTCCATCGACGAGATGAAGAAAGGGGACGTGACATGTTTGTCTCAAGATAATGTTTTATTATTTTTTTCAAAAAGCAATATTTATCAATTTATCATCATTAGCATATGTAACAAAAATAAATATTTGTCAATTTATAATCATTATTCCTAATTCTAAATGGTAAGATAGATCATATATGTACTGGAAACAAATAATTCTAATGGGAAGATAGATAATATATGTAATGGAAACAAATAGTTTAAAAATAGTTTAAATATTATGAATGAAATTACAAAAATTTAAATAATATTTAACTTTAATTTTATATATATAATCCTATAATTTAACTATTTAACAGAAAATTAAAGTAATTTATATATTTTAAATATATAATAATTTTTAATAAATAATTTAGATTAATTTAATTTAACCATACTCACCTGTAAATTGCAAATTTGATTTATTTAAAATTACAATTTATTTGCAAATTTGATTTATTAAAATTTCCAATTTATTTAATTTCCTTTTCGGTGTCGAGATTTAAACCCCTTCAAACCAGACTAATGTTTTAATTTTTGTATTTCATTTGGACTCTCAAGAATTCATTTGTATTTTGTGTGTCAAGATTTAAATCCCTTCAAACCAATAATGTTTTAATTTTGTGTTTCATTTGGACTTTCAAGAATTCATAACCACTCTGAAACATTTTAATTTAAAATTGTGACGGAAACATTGGTTTTCTATGGCCTGCGTAACAAAATAAAATATAAAATATAAAATATAAAAACTGAATTTAATCAAATTTATCAATACAATAATATAATATAATATTATTTTATGAATTTCAATTTCTTAAGTCACTTTCCACAATTTCTTAATATAATATAATATTATTTTATGAATTGTATTTTATCAATACAATTCCCAAAAATTCCACAAGTCACTTTCAACGAAACCTAAGTCGACACCAATATGGAATTCTTTTGATCTTTATAATTATTGACGTTAAAATCTATGTAAAGGTAAACCTACCTTCTCATCTTAAAGTCGTAGAAATCATAATCACAAAAATCCAAGTGAAGTCTTGGTCATACACTAATTCCAAAAGTCTCGGTCATCCAAGCCAATGTCATTCAATAATAATTGAATTAAAAATATTGTTTTACTAATTATTTTAGCTTGGAAAACTATACATTTAGTGGTTGTACAATGAATGGGACGTCACTTTAGAAGTTATTTTAAAGTTTTTTAATTAGAGTGAGATGTTTTACAATTTAGTATAGAAAGATGATGTTATCTTAAACCTGAACTTATTAAGCATAGTCAAATGGATAGGTCAACTTGGAGGAGGCATAATGTCTTGATGCAGACTTTGATTGAAGAGATTGTTGTGTTGTTGGAAATGCATTGGTGTTTAGAATGCAAAAAAAAAGTTCCAAGTGATTTTTCACCGAGAATTGATGTTTAAACCTTGAAAATGACCCTAGAATTTTTCAGACAAAAAGTGAGCATGCCCCTAAAATGGACCCTACAAGCCAATTCATCCAATCTTCTAACCCCGAAAGATCCAAGGCTAACACATTATATATTGATCCATTTTGGATCAACCCTTGGAAGGCTTTTGGTCCCAAAAGATTTTACTAAATGAGGTGAGGAATTGTTTCCTCTACCTTCTCCTTGGAGTATCATTTAGCCTTACCTAGAACTTGTCATTTCAACCCCACTTGTCAAAGTTCATATTGTCCTCGCTTGGTAGTTCAAGACTTATTATGCAACTGTATGCCTTCTGTTAACTTTTCCGGAGCCTCTAGTGCTAAGTCCTCTACAAAAAGTAAGACTTGCTCAGGTTCCTGATCCAACATGAAAGTTTCATAGAATTTCATATTTTCCACATTCACTATGGTGTAAATGCGCACATATGGGGGTAGACTCAATCTGTAGGCATTACCTTCCACCTTCTCCAATACTTCAAAAGGGTCATACCTAAGAACCTTGATCTTCTTACCAGGACCCTGTAGTCTTTCCTTGTTCAGGTGTCACTATACTATGTCTCCCACTTTGAATGATTTTTCAACCATGTGTTGGTCATGCCCGACCTTGTATTTTTCCTATGACTTCTTCAATGCTTCATGTACTTGCAAATGGATCTTCCTAATCTTATCCATGAACTTTTCAACTCTTAATTCTTCATGTGTGGTGTCTTCCCTCACCCCCTCCCCTTGTTGTCCATAAGCAACATCTGTAGGTGAAGGTGGCAACTATCCAAAACAAGTTTCAAAAGGTGACTTACTAATGGAAGTGTGGACTGCTTATAAGAATGTTGGATGTACATCACATTTTCATCACAAGCCTTTGAATGCTTCTAACTGTAACTCCTAAAAAGTTATATTAAAGTCATGTTGACTACTTATGTGTGTTCATCTATCTATGGATGGAATGTTGTAGATCTCTTCAACTTAGTGTCCTTCTTTTTCCAAAGTGTAGTCCAAAATGTATTGAGAAATCTAGTATTTATGTCTAAGATGACGTTCCTTGGTATCCCAAAGTGCACCTAGACTTGTTTAAAGAACACGTTTGTTATTTCTTGTCCTTTGATATTATTTTTACAAGGCATAAGAATGCACATCTTGTTGAATATGTCAACTACCAGAATTAAATAGTTTTGTCCCTTCCTAGTGGTTTGAATGCCACCCACAAAATCCATGAAGATGCTCTCCCATGGTCTCATAAGAACAAGTAAGGGAGGGTATAGACCCTGCTTCCTATTTCTAGGCTTGCATCCTCTAATCATCCAATATGCATATTATTGCATTCTAAGCCAATAAACATGCCTCTATAACTTTGTAACTGCCTTCCCTACACCAAAATGCCCTACAACTTTGTAGGTGTGTGCCTCTCTAATAAGTTACGATCTCTCACCTTTAGGAACACAGAGCTTGTCCAACTTGTAGAGTATCCCATGTTGGGGAGATACACAGCTTTGTTGTCACCTTATTCTACATGGAATTGGTCTTGCGGTTGTATAATTACCTCCGTGAAGTCCTCATATTCTCTGTACTCCTCCTTGTATGCATCATGGGTAAAAGCTTCCATGTGCATAAGAGTTCCCAAAATTGTAACATTGGTTGTAGGTGGTCTTATCCGCTAGCCTGTTTGCACCGCCCTTCTTACACTTGATGATTAGATGGAATTGTTGTAAGAATCTCATCCACTTAAAATGTTTGGTTTGTTGTAACTTACTATGGGCCTGCAAATACTGCAACGGTCGGTGATCAATGTAAATGATGGCCTCCTTTCCCATTAGATAATGCTTCCACTTGTTAATAGCTTAATATAAGGCATATAGTTCCTTATCATATGTTGGATAGTTCAAATCTCCTCCATGGAACATTTCAAAATGATAGCATATTGGCCTCCCTCCTTGCATCAAAACCGCTCCCATAGCATAACTGATTTCATTTGTCTCAAATTTGAAAGCTTTCTACAAATTAGGCAATGCGAGAAACCATGGTTAGACAAGTGGAGTTTTTGATGGTCTAAAGAGACTAGGTTTACTCAAGATATGGGAAGAAATAGGGTCTTTGTGATCTTTGTCACTTAGGAAAACATTAGGGAAGTGCCTCACAAATGGGTAATTATCTAGTGAGATAATCCCCCACCTAATCACTAGCAATCAATATTCTTCCCATTTGACTTTGAATTTGTATTATATCTCCTTCTTGGACTTAGTGTTCTTGGACAAGTCTTCATTTGATTTCTTGGACTCT
Organism: Pseudotsuga menziesii; assembly: GCA_001517045.1. Classification (NCBI taxonomy): domain Eukaryota; kingdom Viridiplantae; phylum Streptophyta; class Pinopsida; order Pinales; family Pinaceae; genus Pseudotsuga; species Pseudotsuga menziesii. The sequence continues at coordinate 122,745 of LPNX011114427.1, forward strand.
TCAATCATGTACTTCTTTTGTTTCTAAAGACCTTGTCGACTCCTTTGATTTTACTTTGGAGGCCTTCTTCATTGGCAATATTTTGTACTTGCTTCTTCATTAGATTTGATTTCCTTTATTTAACTTAGTCTCCATCTTTGACTTTGTCTTTGAATGTGCAAGGAGTCTTTTACTAGGAGTTTTTTCACATACCCTCGTTTATTTTTCAAGCATGGGAAGGGAAGGACTTTCATGCCAACAATATAGGAGGATATTTGCTCCATGATAACTCACTTTGATTGATAAGTAGTCCACCCTAAGGATTTAACAAGTAAGCTTAATGATCCATCAAAAGACAACTACAACATGACATTGCTCGAGACACTAGGGAGAATTGGGAGGCCTTCATGATGAAGGGGTCATAGAGGGGAGATCAAGAGATCAAATTCATCAACCTTAGACCAAGGATGCTAAAGTTTTTTAATGGAGTGAATGGATGGATGGATGGCCAAAATATGGACCCAGAGAAGGGGCTATAATTCCTTACAAGACACTTAAAAATTATCTAGGTTTAATGGTACATAAGTAAAACAAGGATCTGCTACCCTTGCCAACTTGAAAGTGTGATATTTCTAGTTATACTCATTAGATGATTAATACATTAACTAGACCATATAAATATCTAACACATCATTACAACACTATATATCATCATCACAACATAGCATCACAACATTGATATTTTCTTATCATCACACATCATATGTTCTCTAAAAGGGGAGGCCTAAGAGCAACAAAGATAGGCCTCAAAATTTTGGCTAGCATCATGCTTCAAAAGCAAAAAAATGTTTGGACAAAGGTGTGCCCCACAAAGTGTACACACCAATACCCATAACTTCATTCATTGCAGATTAGCCAAACTTTTCAATTTCTTTATATATCCAGCTCCAAAATTTCAATTAATGATTGTAGATGAAGATACCATAAATTGTTTAGGGGAATGCCATATAGTTTTAAGCTTACTATGGGGGAGTATTTATTGGATAGTCCAATGATTTGAATCCAAATGGGTGATGTTGATGATGTATAAGGAGTCCAATGGTTACAATTATTAGAAGTAATGGCTCTTAAATTTCAAGAACTTTTTATAAGGTTCTCCTTAGAAATCAATGAAGTTGAACTCAGAGTTATTCTAGGGAAACCTTTTAAAGTGATCATCTCTAACATGAAAAAAATGATTAAAAAAAAGGGGGCACTATGATGTAATTATACAAATATGCTCACTAGATGTTCAAGTATCTATACCCTCTATTCCAATGGATATCCAAAGTGTTATAAACAAGCATTCAAGGTATTTGGAGAAATTCCTAAAGGTCTTCCACTTGCTCAAGATAACGACCATGTGATTCACTTGCAATTGGGAAGTGTACAACTTAACATTAGAGCTTACATGTACCAAAATGAACAAAAGAGTGAGATTGAGAATATGGATCATGAAATGATAGATGTTAGCATCATTTAGCCTAGCCAAAGTGATTTCTCTACACCATTGGTGATGGTTTGTGAAAATGAAGGTTTATATCATATGTGTCTAGATTATAGAGAGCTCAACCATGTTACAATTAAAGGTAAGTTTTGTATTCGCATCATTGATTAACTATTATATGAATTACAAGTAGGAATTTTCTCTACCAAGTTGGATCTTAATTCAAAACATGATCAAATAAAAATGATGCAAGAAAACATTCCAAAAATAGCCTAACACATGAAAGTCATTATGAATTTTTGGTGATGTCATTTGGCCTTACCAATGCACCCTCTACATTTCAAATCTTGATGAATTATAAATTTTTAAACCCTTCCTCAAGATGTTTGTGTTAGTATTTTTATATGATATATTAATCTATAGCATATATTGGGAAGAGCATGTACAACATATTGACATGGTCCTAAAACTATTGGAGGAGAAAAAATAGATGCCAATCCTCCTAAGTGTGCATTTGGGGTTTAGGAAATGGAATTTTTGGGTCATATCATATCTCATGAATGTGTCAAAGTGTGGTCAAAGTGGACCCCTAAAAAAAAACTATAATGGAATGGCTAGTTCCCAAAAACTTAAAAAAACTTAGAGGATTCTTAGGATTGACAAGCTATTACCACAAGTTCATCAATAAGTATGGTCAATTCTTGGACTCAAGAAGCAACCAAAGCTTTTGAAAAACTTAAAAGAGTATATGTGTTCAACTCATGTATTGGTCATTCCACGGTCATTCTTGACTTCACAAAAACCTTTATTGTGGAACGTGATGTCTCAAGGAATGGAATTGGTGTAGTTTAAATTTAAGAAGGAGGGCCCCTTGCATTTGAAAGTTGCTAACTTAAAGGGAAAAACTTATGAAAAGGAAATTTTGGCCATGCTTTATCTAATTAAGAAATGACACCCTTACCTGATAGGAAGTCACTTCAAGGTACAAGAACAAATCTTGATAGTATTAAGTACGAATAACAATTATCTTTAGAAGAGTAAAAGATTTTAGGTTATGAAGCTGAGATTATATTCAAAAAAAGGAAAATAAAATGTGGCGGTAGATGCATTTTGAATGAAATAAGAAGACATCGAGGGCTTACTTTGTGTTATGTCCATTCTACAATATGATTGGGTGGAAGAAAAAATGATCGAATGAAAATAGTATTAGAAGGCATGAAAGATAATTCAACGACTACAAGAGGACCCTAGTGCATTAAATAATTTTGTGTGGGAGAATGATTCATTATGGCATCAAGATTGCCTATATTTATGTAATAATTCCCAACTCAATTAGAAATTAATTTTGTAATTGCACACTTCTCTTATAGGAGGACATTCAAGGTTCTTGAAAACTTACCACAAGACCAAGAATGATTTTTTCTAGAAAGGTCTTAAAACTAACATGTCCAAATGTTTGTGGTAGAAATTTTTGTTTGTGAACAAAATTAGGGAGAAACAATAAAGCCACTAGTTATTCTACAACCATTATCGATACTGAGTCAGTGTTGTAAATAGATCACAATGGATTTTATCACATTTTTACTGAAGTTTGAAAGAAACAACATAATCATGATAGTGGTGGATTGACTCACAAAGTATTGTTGTTTTTTCTCTCTTCTTCGTCCTTTTAAAGAAAGTATAGTAGCCTTAGCATTCATGGGAACAATTTAGAATCTACATTGAATCCCTAAGATTATTGTAAGTGATATAGATCCATTTTTCACTATTAATATTTGAAAGGAAATATTTTCTTTTTTGGGCACTCAATTAGCTCATAGCTCCTCTTACCATCCTTAATCCAATAGGAAAACTAAGATTGTGAATAAATATCTAGAAGAGTATATTCATTGCTTTTCATCCAATAATCAAACACAGTGGATCAACTAGTTTATCTTGACATAATGGTGGTACACAACATCCTTCCATACTTTGTAATAATGTCACCATTTATGGCACTTTAGAGCTATCATCCTCCATCCATCACATTATCCTTGAAATAGAAAGTTAAGGTTCAAACAATGGAGGATGGCATAGAACACCAACAAAAGGTTCTCCAACTATTGAAAGGAAACTTGGTTATAAAAGAAAATAGGATAAAACAACAAACATATTAACATTGTAGTGAAAGGAAATTTGAAGTGGGTTATTTGGTATTTTTGAGGTTACATTCGGGTGCATCCAAGGAGGTGGGTTACAATTTTTGGAAAGGAAATTTTGGAAAAAACAAAAAATGTACCTCGATCGAGCTTTTCCTAAACCCTTGATCAAGGTCTTAACACCTCGATCGAGGGTTTAGAAAGCGATCGATCGAGGTTTCTTAAACCCTCGATCGAGCTTTTGCTAAACCCTTGATCAAGGTTTTAAGACCTCGATCGAGGGTTTAAAAAAATCTCGATCAAGCATCTCTAGTCGTTATAACTATAAATAGGCAACAAACCCATGATTTAATTCATTGCATTTGTTGCATAGAAATTTAGTGAAATAATATTAGAGACGAGTTATAGATATAATAGATGTTTATAGATGAAAAGGGTCATTTATATTCATTTGTAGTTATGGGTTGTAGAGTAAGTGGAGTTATAGATATGATTGATCACATCTATAACTCCAATTACTCCGCGACTAATATTTACACATAAAATCTAGAGGAAGTGGCAGTCGTAATGCTTTTACTTGTTTCTTGTTCAAGGTATGTACTATTACACACAAGTGTCATTCTTCTAGTCGAAATTATGTTTTATTAAATTTTATTATCATATAATTCTATGTTTTATTTTAATTGAATTCAAAGACCTTGTTCCCATGAACAATACAAGATTTTAAAAACTTTGATTAAAGAAATTTTTGGGCGTCCATATTCATGTGCACACACGAATATGGGCACTCGAATATTTTTTTAGTAAAAGTTTTGAAAAGATCGATTGAGCGGCTAGCTCGATCGAGCTTTTCTCTAACCACACATAAACATTCAATAGAGGCATTTAAAAACACATGTAAAAGCTCGATCGAACTCATAGCCTGATATTGACATTGTATTTCCTCCATATTCGTGTGCACACACGAATATGGGCACTTGAATATTTTTTTAGTAAAATTTTTGAAAAGATCGATTGAGTAGCTAGCTCGATCGAGCTTTTCTCTAACCACACATAAACATTTAATAGAGGCATTTAAAAACACATGTAAAAGCTCGATCGATGGTTTTAGAGACCTTGATCGAACTCATAGCCTGAAATTGACATTGTATTTCCATATGCATCATGTAAAGTTTCATTTAGTGAAGTCTTCCAAAAGATGCTTGGACGCCTTGTATTTTGAATCCCCATTTGAATTCATGCCATTGAACATTTTTAATTCTTGTCGAAATGAGAATTAGTATCATGTTTAGTTTCCATACTTTTTTTTTTCGGATCCCACAGTCGCCATAACACTTTTTCCTTTATTTATTTTCCTCCACTCTTAGCATTATGAAACACCAAAACAATTAGTCATGTGTTATTGATGTAAATTCTAATGTCATTCAATAATTTACTAGC
>LPNX011114427.1:128094-139247 GCA_001517045.1 Pseudotsuga menziesii
ACAATTATGTGATATGACTCTGAAAAACACTAATTGTTATCTTAATCGTCCTGTTCTATTCCGCCCTGGGCTCTAGGATTTAAATATCTGTCCTGGAGATCTATATCGTAGGTAGATCGTAGTCTTGAGAATCCAGGTCGAGTGGACGCAACTCGCCTAAGTTCATCTCATAAAATGAATTGCATGCATCATTGCTCTCCTTGGTTCAATGCAAAAGAAACATATCACTTCAGTTGATCCCCAAGGTGATTCCCTCTAGTCTTACAAGTTACGGAAATGGCCTATTACAAGAAAACCCATAGTTGAGAAAGCAATAGAGGGAATCACCTTGGGGATCAACTGAAGTGATATGTTTCTTTTTGTATTGAACCAAGGAGAGAAATGATGCATGCAATTCAATTGATGAGTTGAACTTAGGCAAGTTGTGTCCACTCGACCTGGATTCTCAGGACTATGATCTACCTACGATATAGATCTTTGGGACATATATTTAAATCCTAGATCCCAGGGCAGAATAGAACAAGACGATTAAGATAAAAATTAGTGTTATCAAAGTCATATCACATAATTGTAGTTTTTTAAAATTAAAAATTATATATGAAGGAGCAAAGTATTTTTAGTATTTAAAACCTTTCACTACATTTATGTAACTCTAATTATGATCCTCAATTCCCACCCCCCCACTGCTGCTCCATTCCAGCCCTATTTTGTGTTATGAAGAAGTAGTTTAATGAACATTAAAAAGATTTCAACAATCAATCTCTCAAACCCTTGGCCCCATGGTGATTCGTACCAAGGACTTATGGTTTCCAGGTAAAATGCTGAAAGGTTTATTGGTAGAATAAGCTGGCAATGTCATGACTGTTTTTCTTGTTTAAATTTATGAAAGATTTATTATTTTCAGAGTTGGTCGAGGTGAAGTTGTTGGAAAATTGTGTTGGACATAGTTGTATCTATGGAATGGGTAGAATTGGAAAGAAAACATGTAAGTATCTCTGCTGTCAATCTCTTCATTTTTCCTCTACATATTTAGTTGGAATTCAATGAATAGTTGCCGGAGTTTTAAATTTTGTAGTATTTGATACTTTTGAAATTGTATTCCCGGCAAGAAAATAGTTTCCCTTCTAATGCTATGCCAACCCCTTTGTTAAAGCAACATCATCTTAAGAAACGTCTACAGAGCTAGCCATTAATTCTACAAGTTTGTTATGCTCGTATATGAATCAATAGCTCTTAATCTCTAGTTATACATGCAAATTTAACCTTCACCATCATCATTTTTGTTCTTATGAAAATGCATACTAGATGTCCTTTCAAAAGAGAATATGCATCTTATCAAAACTACAAGATAGTTTGCATCTTTTGTTATCTAATAACTACCCTAGAGATGCTCTTGCCAATCGTGTTGGAAACCAAGATATGTTGCCTTGAACCTATTGAAGGAAACTAGGATAACCTCCATCACCTCATCGAGTTGATTCTCTATGCCCAAACTTGCCATTAGTAGCATGAAAGTAGTGTTTAGATGAGGTCTTCCTTGATAAATAAAAGGATTTGTCTGAATCTGTATTTAGGTGCAGGAAAACATTAGGTTCAAACAATTGTATACAAATTGGATATATTACTGATAGGAATCAAATGATGTTGAAGTTCCTTACCTCCATTCTCTTAGTTGGGTCCTTGAAGCCCATTTCTAAAATGTCTCGCATGGGCATAATCTTCTAGATAGGGATTATGGTAGTTAGTGTCCACAAGATGTTGAGAATCAGGGGGCTAGGATTTAACACCTCAATTTTTTGTACTAAATATAAACATGGTGAGCATGCATATAAAACCTTGGTAGTCATGTACAAATCTATTTTTTTTCCGAGTGTTTAACAATAGCTCGATTGAGGGTTTATTAGACCCTCGATCGAGGGTTTAATAAACCCTCAATCGAGCTTCTGTTAAAACCTTGATCGAGGGATTTGAATATCTCTATCGAGCTCCAAACCTCCAACGAGGGCCTAAAAACCAAAGAATTAGCCCTCTTATAGGAAAATCAATGTTTCTTTGTGTCTTCTAGGGGTGTAAACCCTGTCATTCATGGCACATAATTCAGCGGAGTTCATACTGATAGATTCATCATTGAATCCACTATCCATTGAGGTATAATGCATGCGTTTTGGAATTCATTTTTTTTTTTTTAATTAGTTCTAAAACTTACACTTAGAAAACCTGACAATAACTTTGAAGCAGCTCAAAGAAAAATCTGTCGGGTAAAAAATACACATCCAAAAATTTCTTAAAAATGTGGAGCCCTGCACACATCGACGCGTCCTCTTCAAAAGGGTATCTTTGGTTTTTCAATTTTTGAAAATAGTGAAAAAAAACCTAGGATGGACACACATGTGTATAACATGATCTACTGAAATCAGATGTGGCCACTTTCTATAAATAATAAATAATTGTATATTGTGAAATTAATTAACAAAAAAAATGCAGACCATAGTGCATTTTGTGTAGATTATGCTCATATATATATTGGGGTGAGACACGAGCCATTTATTAAATTCTTCAAAATTTTAAGGTCACACAGTTCATTAAATGCGAAATTTCACACATTAAATGACATCGGAATATTTTTTAAAAATATCATTGGGAAGCCAACATAATATTCTACAATTTTTTTTACTACAAGTCGAAATTCACATGGCATATATGCATTTCGAGGGCTTCTATCTAGCACATGAGTGAAAAATCAGGTTTTCATTGCCAAATTTGGCCAAAAAGTGTTACCCATATTCATGGAATCACTCATCCATACAAGTAGATGTCCCTTAAGCAACAAAAGAAGGACAATAAATTATCGCCCAATTACCATGGTCCCTATAAGGTGTTGTAGAGGATTGGAAGTATGGATTACAAAGTAGAGTTGCCTTCATCTTCACATGTACATCCAATATTTCAGGTTTCTTTCCTAACAAAAGTAATTGGCGACAAAATATCAATTAAAACTATTTTACTAGAGATTGATGAAGAATAGAAAATCATACTAGAACTTGAGACAATCCTTGAAACAACTACAAAATTAAGAAATTATTGAGTACCTCATTGATTGGAAGAACTCACTAATACAAGAGGTGACATGGGAAGATGATTTCTTCATGCATAAACATCCATAGTTAATCAAGTGTTGAGGACAACACTTGTTTGAAGGGCCCTCGCATGTTAATCCCTAGATATTGTTATACATTTCTATTGTTATATTAGTATTATCGTCATTGGTTGGCTAGGAACTATTGTAATTTTACCCTTTGTATCTTATATACCAAGGAGACTTAGTTTTAGGATCATCTCATCTCATCTTGTGCATCTCATACATTGTAACAGGAGGTATGAAGAGGCTTCTTATTCATATTTATTTCATTATCAAGGCGTTGGGTTACTTTTTTTTTCTTTTCTTTTGTTATTTTTGGAATTTGGTGTGTAACATGCTAACATCAAAATGAATAAAATAATGAAATGTTGAATGTATGGGAAATGGTTGAAAGATAGTGTACGGTTTAGGAGTAATATTACCTTTAGAGTTAGGCAGAGTGAAGGAGACGAGTGTGACCTCAAATGGTGACATTTATGTGCAGATCACCCTTGGAAAGATGGAAGCCTCAACCAATAATCCTTTAAAGAAGTTGCCCGTGACCACCTAGTTTGCCTTTTCATTGTTCTTTATCATTAAATCATTTTATTGATCCTATAGTACATTAATTTCAGAAGTCCGTTCAAAGGATAATTATAAATTGTAAATAATATAATACATACCATGCACAAAATGTAGATACAAGTACTCTTAATACTAGACAAGACCATCAACTTAGAAATAAAAAGTAGCCATTGATTATAATGGAAATGCATGTGTTCAGATAATGCATTTTGTACTTCAATCCATAATAAAAAAGTAGCCATTGATAATTTAAGTGCATGTGTTTGATAACGTGTTTGTACTTTAATCAATGGTTATAATTGAATCAAATATCTTAAATACGAGATGGCATTTGAGAATTATGTATTGTTTGGTTATTGGGGATATTTTTTTGGCTATATTAATTAATGGAAATTTGAGTGAAAATTATTAGAGAAGTTGCTTGAGAAACAAACATAGCTTCGAAATAGAAATACATATAAGGGAAGTGATTTGATACCATGTTTGAAGTGAAAGAGTTGTATCCAACAACAATACGTGGTGTTTAACTTGTAAACATTAATGTGATTAATGTGATGAAATTATTATAAATATGGCAAAGGGGTTAGAGGGTAGATTTAGGATTTAGGGGTAATATTACCATTAGCATAACGGGAGTGGAGAGGGAGACCAGTGTAGCTCTAGTGTTGTGTTGGTAATATTTAGGTGTAGATTGTCCTTTTTGAAGACTAAAGAGTCATGGGTCATTAATTCTCTAGTGAAGATACCTATGGCCATCCAACTTGTCTTTTCATTGCTTTTTTGTATGAGTAATTTTGATGCAACCCCTCATGAGTATAGTCAACATAGATCCATAGACTCATCTTAACTTTAGATCTAATCCATACTAAGAAAATCAAACTTCTTGAAGTCCAAACTTTTCCTCAATTTTTTACAATCTCAAAGATATTCACACCTCCAAAAAATTTGATACCACTCGACCCATAATATTTTCAAAAAGAATTTATACTCTTAAATAAAAATCAATAACAACTAGCTTAAAAAATAAAAAAATAAAATAAAATATAAAAGAATCTTCTCACATTGTAAAACACATTTTTCTTATCGAATTTATATGTGTTGTATGCACATTAAGAATGTAATTTATGTTCTATTTATGAATATAAATTTCAAGTTTTTTTTAAATATAAAATTGCAAAATTATATCACCAAAACCTAAAGGAGTAAACTACTTAACCGACCATTTGCACCGATCGGACGACCTGGCTCGCGTGAGCGGTCACATCCTACGTTGCCGATCATCGGATCGGTGCAAATGGTCGGGCAAATAGGTCAATCTAAACCTAAATGCCAAATAGTACGATTGTTATGAACTGTTTACTTGGTGGGCCTCCAAAAACTTATGTGACTACTTATGTCAAGTCAAGATCACGTTTTTGACATATTTTCATCTTCCACTTTTGAGGGGCCAGATGAAGAGTCAAGAGGTAAACCCCGTCTCACACGAACGGATCTTCCTACTGCCGGTGCCGGCCAGGACTTCTTCAACTTGTAATCAAATTCGGACCTTCAGTATTACTACAGAGGACTCTGGATGGTCTGGCTGTGGTCCTCTTGATATTATTAATGGTGACAATGTGCTTCAAGTAACATAAGAGGTCCCTCCGGAATTCAATCTATATACGCTTTGTCGGTGCAAGCGTTCCAGCGATATCAAATTTAGAAATAGAGCTTTGATCATAAGTGAGGCCGTCAAGCTAAGAAACATAGCGGTAATACTATTTTCTTTCTTTAACAGGAGGGCAAAACTTATTTAACAATCAGAGGCCTAGTTTTTCTTGCAAGTGAGAGAGAGAGCTTTAAATATGAAAGGACAGTTACATGCCTTCCAACACATACATTTCTTAATAAAAATTAAAAGTTCCATGGTTTAAATCGAGATAAGCGAAAAGTCCGTTGGTTAAATAAGTTTTGCCTTAACCAAAGTACTTCCACAAAAACAGGGAGATTTTTTCAATTACATTGATCTTGGATTCAACGGGTTTAGGTTTTTAATATATTTAAATTCTTATCTTTCTTGGTTAAATAAGTTTTGCCTTAATCAAAGTACTTTCACAAAACTGGGCCAGGGAGATTTTTTCAATTACATTGATCTTGGATTCAACAGGGTTTAGGTTTTTATTATATTTAAATTCTTATCTTTTCGTGGCTATTTTGGCATATTTGTACAAATTAAGTCGTTGTCGAGAGTCCCGTGACCCGTCGAATCTCAGGGATCAAATTTGAAGGGTAGGGTTCCATTTCACTTTGAAGGGTTGTGAGAAATTGAACCTTTCAATGTTGACATGTAAAAATAAATCATTATTTTCATTTGAAACTGGAAGTGTACAACAAAATTTTATTATTGATTAAAAACAGTGTATAAAAAAAAATGACAATAAGAAGAAAGCTCGAGTGATTCAACATTTACATGGAATTAGTGAGGTAAACCATGTACTCTCCTAGTACCTCGAGCATATAGTTTATTGAACTTAGATAAGGGAATTATGTCGGGCCGGTGAAATACTCGGTTGCTAGGTTGTTGATAAAATAAGGCATTCAAGAATTTGGAAGGACCTTTGAATGGAGGATTGATTCAACTTGATGGTGGCTCTATTGGTCAAGTGTGATTGGGCCTACTAAAAGAAAAACCCTAGAATGTAATACCTAATTCTTTCACCGAGAAACTTTTTTATTAACCCTAAATTCAGCACTTATTTTTAGAATTGAATCATGTCCTCCCCACATGCTCAAATCAAAGTGATCAAACAAAGGCCCCAATTTTAGGTGGATTATGGATAGTCCCTCCAATGTATATCGAGTTTATACCCCAATTTGAAGTGATCAAACAAAATCCCCAATTTTAGGTAGATTATGGATAGTCCCTCCGATCTATATCGAGTTTATCAACCCTATCGAAAAGGTTAAGTATTTATTAGTCCATTATAAGGAAGAACTTTAAATTCTACAACAAATATCACTACAAGTTAGGTGTCTAGTTTCTACCAAAGTCAACAAGGAAGACGAATAATAAACACACGTTTGGGAGGTTTGCGACAACGAGGATGTTGAAATCATGTTCTTCGCTAGATCATTGCAATCCGAGTACCTCATTCATGAACGTCCGTCGAGGGATTCCCTTGTTTAGATATATTGGTAGACAATTTGTACTTCTTGTTTCCATTATTAGAAGGCTGACAGGAAAACGAAGGGGTCAGAGTCTACAACATTTATAGTGTCGGTTATTAAATATTTTATCCTTTCAATTATTGGATTTCATTAAGGAAATTGGAACAATTCAAACACTTTCAACCTAATGTTTACAATTCATGGCATATAAATAACATTGACAGATTTGGAACTCAAATACAAGGCTCTTTCTTCTTGCTCCTCCACCCAAACGAAGTTGTGGTCCTAGACTATGAAAAGTATATATTAATTTGGTTCTGATTTCATTTAAATACTGGGTTTTTTAAGGTTACATCTATTGAGTATTCGAGACTTAGTTTGGTGGAAACGCAATCGCATAATACATTACAAATTTCAAACAACATTTTGGATGGAGAAATTTTAACCCTTATATTTATAGAACCAAAAGGAACTCCAACAAGAAACAAATTTAACTTTTATCCACATATAAAATGTTACACAAGTGTAAAATGCTATACATACCTGTAAATTCACGGCAACCAAGTCGACAGCTTAGCTCTGCATAATCTTCTGGAGGAAATAAAAATTAGGGAGACACTGAAGCATAGAATTGGAGAGTTGAGAGTCTGAGTCCCGACCTCCGACTATCCTATTTTTGTAAACCCAAAATAAGGTTTTTTTTCACAGACTTCACCAATCTCTTTAGGTTTTGGGAAGCTCAATCCAGCCTACTCAACGTTCTACCTTTGCTTCTCTTGCTCCTACATGTGAAAAAGGTGGAACCTTCGAGTTACCGCATAAGACAATGAGGAATTAGAGTGTGCAACCATTTCCTTCTATAGAAAGACGATTGGAAGCAACGCCATCTCAATTCCACAATATCCCGGTGCTCTTGAGTTGGTTTACCTTGCCCGAGGTAGCTGAATGCATGTTTGTGTATTTCACATGATTACAAAAAAAATCATTTTATAATTACGTCTACATAACATAGATATATCTGTGCAGGTGAGGGAAAACTGGGTATTGTTTTTCTGAGGTTTCCAGAGACTTTCAGAGATCATTCTTCATTATGAGGGCGCTCAGGGAGTAGATCAAAGAGCCCACAAGAGGAAGAAGAAGAAGAAGAAGAAGAGGACTCAAGTCAAAAGGTGAGGTGAGTGAGGAGGGGAGACGTAATAGCGATATTTGCAGGAGAAACCCACTGGTGCTATAATGATGGGAACGAGCCTCTCTAAATCATAGCCATTGTAGACATAGGAAACCCTCATAAACAGCTTGGGCGTAAGAGTTCCCATGTAAGCATCCCGACAAACTAAGTAATGATAATATTCAATAAGGTATATGACAAATTCTTTCGTTTCTTTTAGAGATGATTATATGCATATTGTACAACCATTCTCTCTAGATGGCCCTCCATTCCAGTTGCCTTTGTCTCTACTTCCTAACCCCCTTCCTCCAATGAGACAGGTAGACTAAGCGGCCTAGGTGGACCGTGGGAGACTGGGAGTGCTGATTCAAATGATTCTGACCCCAGTAAATGAATGGAAATTGGAATAAATCCTAGAATCCTTGACTAACTAGTATAGGATATGATTCATGAGCACAAACAAAAGGAGGCGTGCTGCTAGCCTGCTACCAAAGATTCGTCATCCCAGTCTTGTGGTGGTCATAATAGAAATGTCTAGCACTGGGTGAAACCCTGGTCTGGAAACTTACATACCCATTGGACCATGTTAGGTTAAAATCTAGCAAAGATTGCTCAATGCATTATAAATTGCAACTTGTAAGTTGTAACCCAAAAGACAACACCATTAGTTTTTCCTTACGGAGCCTTGACACTGGAGGGTTATCAAATCAATTCACCATCCATAGATATGACTCATATGAGTATTTAATTTCACATCATATACTTAAATACTCAAGTGACTTGTAAGTTGTGACTTCACGTGACTCGGTGAACAATAAGATCACAGATGGAAAATCGAGTTGGCAGGTGGCATCATCTCATACCAAGATTTAATGAAGTTGGTGAGTCAGTAATGCATGCTAATGCCATTAAATGCTTTGAAAGTGAACATTGAATCGTGTGACTCACCTACTTGAACTTGGCACTAGGCATCCTAGTGGCCCACCGTCTGTGTCGATTGGGACTGAGATCCTCATCCATGATTCGACTATTCAAGTCCATGATTCGACTATTCAAGGGAACTTGGGAAGACTGTGAGTCAGGACTCTCCCATAGTCCAGTGAATCCGTGGATAAGCAAATTTTGTAGCTGCCCTTTTGTTGCAAATTTACCGAGGCTTACTCAATTTCATTATTGAAGTACTGAAAATGAAACTAATTTTTTTTTTCATGGCAAAATTCCTTGTGCCCTTCTATGACGTTTAAAATGGCCTTTGAAGGGCTTTGAAGGCTTCAAATTTGAAGCCTGCCGTCGATAGCATCGAAGTGAAGTGATAGGTTTACTGTTAAGAATTTTACAATGTTACAGAATTTCGTACCAGAAACGTATTTCTTCAATGTTCTTACCAAAATTTCCCAAAGACGCTCAAAATTAAGTCTTTGAATTATACTGTACGAAAACCGTAGTCTGTTGCACAGTTTCCTTCAATGTTCTTCTTACCAAGATCTCCGAAAAGGGCGCAAAGTTGAAAGTTCAGAAGTCTGTTTCACAGATTTTTTGGCTCTCTTGTATGTGCGCAGCTTAAGATCATTTGATTAATGTATTAATATCCATCATCTATGTATTCTTTCCAAGGGGGAATTTCACTCAACTCAAAGAAACGATTGATGATGATACTTCCATGGCGCAGCTTGTTCCTGATAGCCTTCACCTCCCTTTTCATACCACGTATTCCTGTGCAGGCTCAGGAGGAACATCCGCCTACCACTTTCGTCTTCGACGGATTTAATGGAACCCACTTGATCTTGGAAGAGGAGGCTTCAGTCTCCAAATCCGTACTGGCTCTTACAAACCACTCGCAGTTCATGCTCGGCCGCGCGCTCTATTCAATCCCCGTGCAGATGAAAAGCAACGAGACACTTTCCTCATTTAGCACTACCTTCGTTTTCTCCATGGTGCATCCTCCCTCTGCCGTAGCCGGACACGAAATAGCCTTCATCATGGTGCCCCACTAAACTCCCATCGGAGCTCTGTCGTCCCAGTATCTGACAGTGTGGAATTCTATGACCCCGACGATAACCACGTGGGCGTGAACATCAATAGCCTCATCTCGTTGAAGACCAAGCCTGCGGGGTATTGGAATGGGGAGGACAGCTTCCATGGATTGAGACTCAAGAGCGGACGGAACATACAGGCCTGGATCGATTACAATCATCCTCAAAACCGCCTCAACGTTACCATCATGTTTGTCGGTTTGCCGAGACCGAAGAAGCCCCTAATATCTCCGAAAATTGATCTGAGCAACGTTCTGCAAGAGAAGATGTTCGTTGGCTTTTCAGCGACCACGGGGAACTTCATTGAAGACCATTACATTCTTGTGTGGAGCTTCACTACCAAAGGTACGACGCCGCCACTTAATTTGTCGCGTCTCCCTTCTTTTGAGAACTTGTATTCCAAACATTGTCCGAGCCCGGGATTCATAGATGGCGTTACCGTGGCCACACTGGTTCTCTTCTCGTTGGCTGTTGCAGCCCTGTTTTTCATAAGAGCAAAGTATGGAGAAACGATCGAAGAATGGGAGCTCGAATATTGGCCCCATAGACTTACTTACAAGGAGTTAAGAATCGCCACGAGCAAGTTCCGGGACGAAAACGTTTTGGGGCAGGGGGGTTTCGGCAAAGTTTACAAGGGCGTTCTCCCTAGCAGCGGCCAAGAGATCGTAGTGAAATGCATATCGAAGGAGCTTACGGAGGGAATGAAGGGTTTCGTTTCAGAGATCTCGAGCATGGGTCGCCTCCAGCACCGGAACCTGGTTCAGCTCCGGGGTTGGTGCCGAAGGCATATGCAATTATTCATTGTTTACGACTACATGCCCAACGGTAGCCTGGATAAATTCATCTTTGGGAATCAGAAAACATTCCTGCCGTGGCATCGGCGATACGCGGGGATGCTGTATCTGCACGAGCAATGGGAGAAGGCTAAAAATATTTTACATGCAGCAGAGTAATAAATGTTATGGCTGCAGCATTGTGAACCCTTGGATCTCAATTTGTTGAGATCCAAGGGTTCACAATGCTGCAGCCAGAGCATTTATTACTCTGCTGCATGTTTAATATTGTTCTCCATGGGTAAAAATATTTTACATGCAGCAGAGTA
>LPNX011114439.1:9074-38223 GCA_001517045.1 Pseudotsuga menziesii
CCTACATCATTACTAACTTCCACATCCTATCCTGTCCTCTGCTGGACTACCCTGGAATGTCAAGTCATGACCGGTTCTAGCTAGAACCCGTAAGCGGAAGTGTTGACCACATCGTCCAAGCTTCCCCAGCAGGCAACCACCAGTCATCATCACACACCTTGGGGAGCGTGCCGTAGCATAGCCCTCCCATGATTTTGGGTTTCGGGGATAAACGGTGGGTAAAGCCTCCACCCCCCTAATGGAACAAGGGACTATGTCTACTCGACATAACAACAGCGTTGCACTTGTACTCGTTCCGTCATCGTATAACCGATCTGGGCGGTTGAGTTTCATGGAACTCTACCCCACCCATGTCATAACATACATCATAATAATCATACGAAAGTAAATAATGCATCACTCGCATACCATTTATCTTTCGAAGTCCATGTCCCCGAGGCCCTCCCACCTCATAGGATCCAACTATCACTTAGCCGCTTCAACCTATAAGTTAGTCCTCGACATACAATATAGGATATTGTGCATAATCCTCGATATGTACACATATATCTCATCATAACATGACAACAATAAACTCATTCATTCGCCATGCACCTGGCATAACATTCATTATTTCAACATATATCAATAACGGTATCCACGTACCCATCATTAAGTAATTTCGATATATTTGACATAATTAACACATGATACAGGACACGTAATATATAGGGAAGAAGATGGAGGAGATCCAACTTAGGAGGATGCAACAAGGCTATGATGAGGGGCTTATGGAAGAAGAATCTCTGGTGTTATCTCATTTCAAGTGGGGGAAAATTAGGAGGAGATCCCATGGAAGAAGAAGTGAAGGAATCAATGGTTGAAGGATGGAGAGTGCAACACAAAATTATTTCATAAATAGTCGATTCAGCATAGGAAAAGGAACATAATTGTAATTCTCAAAAGAGGAGATGGACAGCATGTGGAAAATCATGAAAAAATAGAGGCAGAATTGGTGAACTACTTCAAGGATCTCATGGAGGAGGATGTTCAGAACTAGTAGGAGGATATTGATCGAGTCACTCAACAAATTCCATAATTGGTGACTCAAGCATAGAATGAGATGCTTATGCGCTCGGTAGAATTGGGAGAAGCATAAGAGGTTGTATGGAAAATGGAATATGGAAATGCTCCAGGGCTATATGGTTTTAAGTCAAAAATTTCCATCATTTTTGGGATTTAATAAAGGGTGAAGTGGTCCATATTGTTGAGAAATCAAGAATGACAAGAGGAGTGTTGTTAGCCTTTAACACAACATTACTGACTCTGATCCCAAAGAGAGAAGGAGAAGACATCCCAAGTAAATTTCAATCGATCTCCCAATGTAATGCCATTTATAACATCATAACCAAAGTGATAGCCAATGGAATCAAGCCCCTACTGCCTGCATTGATCTCCCTAAGCAGTTGAGTTTTGTAGAAGGTCACCAAATTTTAAATGGTATCATTTTAGTCCACGAGGTAATTCACTCATTGAAAGTTACCAAAAAATGGGAATGTTGATTAAATTAGATTTAGCCAAAGCCTACGACAAGATCACTTGGCAGTTTATGAGATCTATGCTATGGGATTTTGGCTTCGGGAAGATGTGGACTAGTTGTATTATAAATATGTCCTCTTCAATTTTATTCTTTGTTTTGGTCAATGGAACGCCATATCTAACTTTCAAGTCGTAGAGGGGAATTCGTTAAGGGGATCCACTCTTCCCCTTCTTGTTTGAATGCTCATCATAGATCTCTTAGTAAGGTAAGAAACAATAATGATTCATATCATGATGCCATTAGTTACAAATAATAGATAAAA
Organism: Pseudotsuga menziesii; assembly: GCA_001517045.1. NCBI lineage: Eukaryota > Viridiplantae > Streptophyta > Pinopsida > Pinales > Pinaceae > Pseudotsuga > Pseudotsuga menziesii. The sequence continues at coordinate 10,916 of LPNX011114439.1, forward strand.
GAGAAAATATCTCGTGTAAAATCACAAGAAAGTCTATGGAAATATACTAATTTAGTACAATTATTTTATCCTTATGGTATTTTTACTTATTGACATGGGACCTTGAATGATATGTAAGTAATTTGATCAAGTAACCGGTAAATCCACCTACGTATAAATGTAGTAGATACCGACTAGAAATAATACTATGTTTGGATATTGTAACCTCAACATCTAACCTCAGATGAAAATGGCATCCCTTAGGTGGTAAGCTAAAATTGATTACTAGTGCACTTGAATCCATTGAAATAAACTCACTACCCCCATCCTTCTAGAAATAAACCTCACAATCAATGCATTGTAAGCCATCCTTATTACATTATTTAACTTGATTTAACTTCATGTCATCCACTGGAACAATAGGCTATTATACATGGTCGATTTCATGGTATATCCTCTCAACCTCTTTATTTGTATCAAGTCATTTTCCTTGTGAACTTTCCATTCATCAAAGGATTGTAAGTATGAATATTTGGTTGATCACAACCATTTTCCTTCATATGCTCCACTAGTGCAAGATAAATGACAACTTTGCCTCCTTTGCAATGTCCGTTATTCAAGGTAGTATATGTTACTTAATTTGGTGTCAATCATTTTCAGTTAGGGATGATGGTTAAGGGAATACTTAAGGATAGATTAGATGAAATTTTGGTTTTATATACCCATCTTTTTCTCTGATCTAGCTACAATATTGTCACAGTTCACTAATTCATATAACAAATGTTGTAGGAATTATAAAGGTGTCCTAATTTCCATCATTAACACCTGCAATACTAGGTATATGCCAATAATTTGTTTGATAATTATAAAGATATGGAAGGTTGACATTGTAGGTTAAAAATTATACTTATAAGGAGATGGGGGTCACATCATATTCATATGGTCCATCACGCAAGTTATCAGATTTTCATTAGGAAAATAGTTTCAATGGTATAATACTGGTCTAAAAAACATAGGTTAATGGTTCAAATTCCTTTTATCTTTATAAGAATTGCATATGGTTGGAAGAGGTACTCACGATAAAAATTCTTAATATTTAAAAGGATTATATAGGTTCTTGTATATTTTCTCTAAGTAGGGCCTTAACCAATGTATTAATGAATATTTGTCAAACTTATGGAGATCATATAGGATTAAATGTAACATTGTATATCTCTTCTCATTATTATAATATCCCAGGTTACCTAATTGATATGCCAATTAAGAAAGTAGCTTTGTAAGGCATACCACAATTGAAATTTTAGCTCATATGATCTTCACGAGAAGAGAGATCATAAATACAACCAAGAAAAAAACAAGAAATAATTGTTTGAATGCTTATGATAGATCTCTTAGTAAGGGAAGAAACAATAATGATTCATATCATGATGCCAGTAGTTACAAATAGTAGATAAAAGAGAAAATATCTTGTGTAGAATCAGAAGAGAGCCTACGAAAATAGACTAATTTAGTACAATTATTTTATCCTTATGGTATCCTTACTTATTGACATGGGACCTTGAATTATATATAAGTAATTTGATCAAGTAACCGGTAAGTCCACCTAGGTATAAATGCAGTAGATACCGACTAGAAATAATACTATGTTTGGATATTGCAACCTCAACATCTAACCTCAGATGAAAATGGCATCCCTTAGGTGGTAAGCTAAAATTGATTACTACTGCACTTGAATCCATTGAAAGAAACTCATTGCCCCCATCCTTCTACAAATAAACCTCACAATCAATGCATTATAATCCATGGTTATTACATTATTTAACTTCATGTCATCCACCGACATAATAAGCTAATATACATGGTTGATATCATGGTATACCCTCTCAACCTCCTTATTTGTATCAAGTCATTTTCCTTCTGAAATCCATTCATCAAAGGATTGTAAGTATGAATATTTGGTTGATCACAACCATTTTCCTTCATATGCTCCACTAGTGCAAGATAAATGACAACTTTGTCTCCTTTGCAATGTCCATTATTCAAGGTAGTATATGTTACTTCATTTGGTTTCAATAATTTTCAGTTAGGGATGATGGTTAAGGGAATACTTCAGGATAGATTAGATGAAATTTTGGATCTATATACCCATCTTTTTCTTTGATCCAGCTACAAGATTGCCATGGTTTACTAATTCATCTGGGGGGCACTATCTCAGATTCGATCATCCAAAAGATCCCATGGGAAGATATTTTGGATAGAATGAAACAAAAGTTGGAAAACAAGGTGTTGTGTCCCCTCAATTTGGAAAGCCATTTTGTTTTAGTGGAGGTGGTTCTTCAATCCATGCCAATATACCTTTTTTCTACCATGGCGGCTCCAAAAGCAGTGTTAAGAGAAATCATGAATTTACAAAAAAAATTTATATGAGGGGGTCCAATGATAAGTAGAAATGGGAATTAGTATGTTGGGATACTCTTTGTCTGCAAAAAATGAAGGGAGGCCTTAGACTTCATGATCCAGAAAAGAGTATTGAGGTTATGGGGGGGGGGGGATTGGTGGCAATGGGTGACTTATGAATCAAATCCCTGGGCCCAACCGTGGCATTGCAAGTATGCTCAGGGATGGGGTAAGCAGGATTTAATCTAATATTGAGAGAATAGAGTGGGCTCACGAATCTAGAAGACAACCAAGCAGGAGAGGGAATTTATTAGAAATCCGCAACTTTTGGGAAATATAGAACATAGATGTAGTGGATTTTTGGAGGTATTCATGGCAACAACTCCCTTCTATGAGTAGTAGAATCAATATTCTTGAAACATAGGATTTTTGTCAAGATAGGCAATGGATCAAGGTAAAGGATTTTTGGAAAGAAGGACAGGAGAGTGGGGCGTTTTGAAGCCGGAATCCAAGAGAATGGTGGAGAACCACCTGTCAAATGGAGGATTCTTAGGATATTTGGGTGAGTTACATGAATGATGTATAAAAAAACAGAAGAATCTAGAAAAATTGAGATGGGGGTACCAGTCCAAGGGGACTTTCAATCTAAAAGAATCCTATGGCATCTAGACAGGATTCATGGATCTGCCAAATCAGATTGAATGGAAATTTACTTGGGGGGCTAGTCTACAAATGAAAGTTGCGGCCTTTATTTGGCTATTAGTTAGGATTCAGATATTGATGGGGAAGAAACTTCATAAGAGGGGGTTGATAGAGTCGACATGATGCAGTCTTTGTGCAGGGGAAGAAGAAACCATGGATCATCTATTGGATAATTGTAGTTTTGCTTCCAAACTTTGGTATAAAGGGGTAGAGCAATTTCATTTGTCCTCATGAGTGAGAGGAAGTCCAGACCTTACGACCAGAATAGAATTTGGTATATTTTCCCAAGTTTTCTTATTTGGGGAATATATAAAGAAAGAAATCAATGTATCTTCAGGGGAAAATTTTACTCGAAAGGAGGAGTTTGGACAATTATACAAAGTCATATTCATGAAAATTTACGGTTGAATCCCTTGGAAGAGTGGGATCTATAGGCTAATGATAATGATATGGTAATACTATAGGTGTGGGGAATTGCTTCTCTTCCTATATGTATAGGAGGTATGTGAAGACCCAAGGTCCATCGCCCTATCCCGGATGATTGGGACGCCCCATCAAAAGGCTGCATAAAATTGAACTTTGATGGGGCATCAAACGGTCACCTTGGTCCAGTTGGGTTTGGTGGTATCTTTCGCAATAATTGAGGTGAAATCCTCTTGGTGGTTCTAGGGTTTGCAGGGTAAGAAACAAACAACTCAACAAAGATGAAAGGTATTTTACATGGAATATCTATAGCTATAAGAGGGATTTTGAGCCACATGTGGTGGAGGTGGATTTTGAAGTAATCCTAAAGATGGCATAAATATTACATAATGGCCAATAGGTCTTAAAGGTATTAAATCATAGGTGCCTGGAGTTTCGACTGGAGAAATTAGTAATTTTATTAAGTAAATCTTATAGGCTCTCTTTCAACTAAGTCAGAAGAAATGGGAACAAGCTAGTGGAATACCTGGCTAACAAAGGGGTAGTAGACCAAGTCACGCTCTGAGAAGGTAGTTTGGACAACCTAGGGGATCATGCCTTCGTAAATCACTGTAGAGTTCTTGCTTTCTAAGACTTGGGGACCCTGTATGCGTGTAAGAGAGGAGAGGCAACCAGGCACATTGAGGAAAGGGTGAGGCATGTGGTGATTTCTTCGAGATAGTTGGTTGAGGAAGGGGCATGTGTGAAGGGTTTAGAGGATTAATGGAGAAGGGCCGAATTAGGAAGAATGGTACACTAGTAGATCATATTAGCAAGAGTCAATATGGGAGCAGAGGCAGATTTCAGTTTAGTTCATGGGGAATGATTCCAGAATAGGGTGGAAAATTGTCCATGTTTACGGGTTTTGGCTCAGGCTCGAGGAGATCCTCCATCGCCTTTATTATCATTTATGGGGCTATCGATTTAAATTGTGTAGAGGAGCAGTCTCACTGGTGTCGAGGTTTTATGCTAGTGCAACCTGTTTATGATGAGGATATTGAATTAGGGAGGGTCGTGAATACATAAAGTAATGGGTTCTAGGGTTCTGGGTTGATGGAAGCTCTTGGGAGGAAGACCATTCAAGCAGCCAACGGGAAAGAGGAGGAAGATCCCCTGTGAGCAACATGGGAACAACTGAAAAAATTTCAAGTTTCCCATGACTTTAAAATACTTGTTCCATTGACAATTGAGTAGGAGATTGAAGGGGTTGAGAAGGAGTTGTGGGAGGAGTTGGATTTTGCTCAGCGGGTGGAGGACTTTGAAGCGTTGGTGGAGTGGATTCAAGACCGGGGGACTACAAGGGCACACATGGATCTGTACGAGCATTCTATGGCAAAATTTTGGGTGATGAAATGTCTCCTGGCTCATGTGTCGATGGACTGTAGCAAGAAGGAGAAGGGGGATGAAGAGCCTGTGAGATTATGGAAGGAACATAATGTTGATGCCAGGCTCATGCACATGAAGATTGATGTCACAACAAGGAAACTGGGCACTCAATTTGTGCCCAAATCTCTGGTCCAAGGGGGCAAGTCGTAACGTTGTTGCAAGCTTTGGACTAAATACCCATCGGGAAGTCATCAATTTTCTTGAGTTATCCACTTTAATTTATCTTTTCATTTAATTGTATATATATGTTTCATGTGGTCAATATAGTGTTATGGTTGATAGGAGGATATCTTAAGCGGAAGAGTATAGTTAGATGGTTAGATGGCATCCTATTGAATTTGTGTTGCGGACTTTTAAGATAGTTTAAAATCCATGTTTTCCCTTAAGGGGGAGGGGCGGTTTTGGTCCTAGCAAGGGAGATGGTTTAGTGAGCAGAGCCGGTAAACAAGATAATAAAAAAGATTTGGTTTTGTGGTGAATGTATCAATATGTAAATTCTCCTTAGTAATATAATATANCCTAGCAAGGTAGATGGTTTAGTGAGCAGAGCCGGTAAACAAGATAATAAAAAAGATTTGGTTTTGTGGTGAATGTATCAATATGTAAATTCTCCTTAGTAATATAATATAGTGGTGGCTTACAAAAAAAATCTAATTGAGCATGGATAATCTCCATTTAAAAGAATGGGTCACGGATGTTATTTTGAAGAAATCAAAGGCATATGTAAGGCCCTATTTGATTGAGGATATTGCGACAGGTTTCTTCGATGGGGCATAAAAAAATTGTTAGTGTGGAGCAAGTACGTTTTTTAATGTTAAAATAAATCATTTTTTCATATTATGGATGGGATTTGGTAGAGGATCCAACACTTTCGTTGAAATTTTTGTTCTATGAGGATTAGTTTGGTTTGCAAGGAAACGAGGATTCATGGATTTAAGGGTAGTAGGAGATTCAAAGGTTATAATTGATTGGGTAAATGGAAATTCTTCTATGCATTCCATGGTTTTGCATCATTGGTTGAACCAAGTGCAAACATTGATCTAGTATTTTGATATGATATATTTCAGCCATATATATCACATCTTCAATCAAGAAGCTATTTCTCTTTCAAAAAAGGCCATAGGAGATATGGATGGGCTTCTTTATTTCAAGGATTTTTTTACAAACACCTTATAGTTTCCGGATCGTATTATGTATTTTGAGATTCCATATGTTTTTTAAAGGATTTTTCTGTTAGTAGTATTTTTGTCTTCATGCTAGTATTTTCGTGTATTGATTTTGGAGTATTTTTGGATGAACTGACAGTATTATGATGCTTTTAGGAGGATTGAAAGGTTTTTGAAGTCAGTCTAGTAATTGTTAAGGATGTTAACACTGATACTATTTTGATGTAGAAGGAAGATATATGTAACTTTGATATATATATATATGGGATTTGAACTCATGACCTTATATTAACAACTTCTCATCTCAATTACTCATTGCCTATTGCTCTAACCTTGATGGGAAATAACTTTGATTCAATGTGAATAACAAGTTGCATTCTCTTTTTTTTTTTTTTTTTCTGTTGGAAAAAATAATTATGTCATTTAAGAATTTTAGTTTCTCCTGTTACTAGAGTAAAGTTTGGCATATGAAATAATATCATGAAAGAAATAAATGAACTAGATATGCTAAAGCGAAATCCACCAATTTTAAAAATTAATAATTTCAAATTTATTATTTGATTACATATTAAAAAACAAATAAATTAAATTGTTATTATATTTTTGTATCTTTTTAAAAATATATATATGAAATAATTTGTTTAATTAATATTAGTAAACTTTTTTATACATGTTTCTCTTTTGTTTTTTTTAAGAGAATTAAAAATCATTAAATTTATCTTTATTAGAAAATATAAAACAAACCATATATGTTGTATAAATGGAAATTTAATGGTCATGGTTTCAAATTATTACATATCATGCCTATATATGATTAATTAGCAATGCTTTTTTTTATTGTTAATAAAAATGCTTTTGATGGTTGAAAGATACCCTGATAAAAATTTTGATGGTTGAAAGATACGCTGATAAAATTTATAAAGTGAGATAATAATATTATAACTTGTGTAGGATAGGAGGTGGTTATATGTTTATTATGGTAAGTATAAATGAAAATAAGTGATAAGAAGGTGGCAAGAAGCATGTTTTCCATTGTTAAGAAGAAATAATTTTTTTATATATTAAAGATTTTGAAAATTTTTGTTAAATGAAAGTTTGATATAAAAATTAATTGGATAAATACTTGTTAAAAGTATAAATTTGAACTTAAGTAATTAATTTTGATTAATTATATAATTTTTTTAATATGATTAAAAATTATTAATAAAATTATCTTTATTAAAAAATATCAATTCTACCATAAATATTTTATACATAGAAATTGAATAATTATTGTTTAGAAAGATAGAAAAATAGAATATATAATGTTTGAGAATTATATTATAACTTGTGTAGGATAGGAGGTAACATGTTTATTGTTGTAAAAAGAAATGACAAGAGGCCATAAGGAGCAAAAGAAACATGTTTTTCAAATAACAAGAGGTGTTAATGTGTTTTTGCTAGTATTAGAATTGAATTAAAAGGAAAAACGGACATAAACTAAATTACTTCAACTTAATAGCACCCCATGAGTTGTTTACAATATATCTAGAATTCATCAACTACAATTCTTGGAAGGAAACTTTGAAATTGAAAATCGAAAAAAAAATATAAGATTTAAGTTGATAGAAAAAAAAACATTAATATTATAATAGTTAGTTAAATCAAGATCTTATCAAGATAATAGACAAATAAAACGATTTTTAATGTAAATACATATTATTATTTTTCAAGTCCTAAAGTTTAATTTTGGATACGAAGTAGTAATTTTATAATTAATCCAAAATCAAACTAAATTGACCTTAACTGGATTACAATATAGTTGTTCGTGGAGACATGTATACTAAACATGTATATAACGCATAAAATTATAATATCAATTGTTGGAGGTAGGTATAACAAGAGCCACAAGGTGGCAACGCCCCTGCGCTTTGATAAATTGGTATCTTGTTAATATATATTTGAAATTTGAAAGGATTTAAGCTAATAGAGAAGGCCAAGTTGTACTCTTTTTACATGCCACCTTTGCTTTATTTTCCCTCACAATCAACCTCATAAATTAGAATGTGTTAGCTTTGATGCTTGGAAACTCTCCCGTTTACCATTTTGGTTTCATACTCATATCCATCTCTACTTCTTGACAAGAATAGTATAAATAGATAAAATGAAACCAAAATTTAGAGAAAGCTTTAGCACAGTAACGTTAATAAGGGGTAATTATGACGTCTGATTTGCTTGCCCCATCGCACAATGTTTTTTGTCCTCTAATGGTAAAGAGAAGGCCCATTTTTCACTGTAATTTAATAGGGTTGAATATATTTAAAATAAAACACCCATGTTGTGCATGTGTTTAAACACATCATGTAGAAGTGGAAAATACCAAATGGTGGTTGCTATATATAGTTGATAACTTATTGATTAATGGATACATAGCAAATAACGTCCTCTAATGATGTTGTACAAAGAACCAAGATTTGTAGATTTTAAAGTGAGCATATACCAATTACATTTGATTTGATTTTGCTAAGATTTACTTGGACTTCTAAGTCATTTCCAATCAGTAGTAAATTCATTTAACAAAGGCATATAAATGCTAAGAGGAAAGTATTTTAAAGCATTTCAATAAAATAAGAAAATAGAATCAAAGATGATGTGGATTAGTGACTTTTTGTATTCATTCCTGATTACATGTTTTTTTCTTCATTCACAAAGTGAGTTGATTTGGCCATAAGCAACATAAAGTGCATCTGAGGTCGTTAGTTCTATGCTCCCCAATACAAATTCAAATCTAATTCTAATTCAATAAAATCTAGGGTTTCAAGTTCCAATAATTCAATTGGATCAAATACTAAGAGAAACCAACATTTGAATTGATGGAATTGTGAACCTAAATTGTTTCAAATACTAAACCAACATTTGAATTCATGGAATTGTAAACCTAAAATGTTCACATTGCAATTTTAGTTGCAACAAAGTAAATTCAAATTTACAATTTTGACAAAAATTCTCACTCACAATGGAAAATAAGAAAAAATGAATATTGAACCATTTTAAATTCAAGTTATAACTTTCTTTATCCACATAGTTCTATCTTTTACGTATCAACATATTTACTTGTGTACTTATTTATTTATCAACATAGTTCTTTCTAACACATTTACTTATTGTTTTATATTTTTAATTTCACATACATACATTTGATCTATGATATATCAATTATCATAATGTATTGCTTGGACATTTCCCATAAATACGCCGAAGACGTTAAACAATGAAGACAATAGTCTCCAGATTCCTTGTCGCTCCGTCAAGTAGCATTCTGACACGTCTCTTGGTTATTGGTGAATGACGGTTGAACAGGTGTCTCACAGGTACGTCTTGCGCATGTTGTGTGTTTTTAAAGGGGCTCTTATAACTGTGTTTCGATGCCTGCTTATTACCTCTGTTTGCTGCTTGAGGGTATGTCCTGAGTGTGTTCAGTCAGTTGGACATCTGTATTGTGTGTTTTGGCATGGATTTTGTTAACTGGTTTTTGATGCCTACTTATTACCTCTGTTTGTTGCTTGAGGGTCTGTCTGACGCGTGTTTGGTCAGTTGGACAGGTGTATTGCGTGTTTTAATAGGGGTTCTGTTAACTGCGTTTCAATGCCTGCTTATTACTTCTATTTGTTGCTTGAGGGTCAGTCATGCGCATGTTCAGGTAGTTGGAAGGTGTCTAGCGTGTTTTGACAGGGGTTCTGTTAGCTGGGTTTCGAAGCAAGATTATTTCATAACCTCCATTTGTTGCTTAAGGGTCTGTCCTATGTGTGTTCATGAAGTTGGACAGGTGTCTTGGGCGTTTTGACAGTGATTGTGTTAACTGGATTTTGATGCAACCATATTTGGTAAACTAAGTGTGGTTTTGTCGTTTGTTGCTTCAGGGTCCATCATGCGCACAGATTGACGGATAGCCTTTAGGCTTCAGGATTGAGATGCGGGGGGATGGATTTTGGACAGGTGCATCGCATGTTTTGACTGGTGTTTTGAGTGTGTACCCAAACGGTCAGTCCTGCACACGACTGGATTAATAGCGTTATCTCCTGACAGATTGTTTTCATGCTTGTTTGGTGGTCAATTACATTTTTTGGGGGCATGCCTGGATTAACAACCCTATTTTTCTTGTTAGTGTCCTTCATTGCAATGTTCTTCCTTCTTTGATTGCACGGATGGAACGTTTGTATTTCTCTGCAAATTGGGCGTACTCATTTCTTTGCAAATTAGGCATACCCATTGCGAAGGTTTCACGTCGAGGGATTTTCAAACAAGTGCCTTGTGTTTACGCTCAAGGTTTGTGGGGTCACTCTGGTCACTTGTTTGTTCACCATCGCTCGGGTTGATGAAGAACACATCATCGATGTCCCTTCATTGATATCAATGCTCTCCCTCAATGCTCCATCAATGCATTGTTTCCTCTTCAATGCAACAAGTTGGTCGTTTCATTTAGACATGGGCCTCTTTCTTAATTACGAATTATCTTATGAGGATTTGGAAGATCTTGTCAGAATATTCAGTTCACCAAGTTTGCTACTGCACCGCCTTTGCTTTGCAACATTTTTTTTTAAACACAAACGAGTAATTTTTTTTTTATGAAAACATTCTATGTCTGAATTGGCAATTTCCTACTCAGCCATTTACAAACAGAGTAGTATTTACAACTTTGAGATGATCAAAGAATGTACAATTTATTTCAAATAGAAAAGATAACTCCTAGTCTTATCTCACATTAAGGTCTGATCTCACATTAAGGAATTGGTTGAAGTATGTTGGGCTTTCCATTGAAGCCGAGATTACCCTGTGCCAATAGGAAAGATTTGTTTGCCAGAGAATCTGCGCTTTTATTTAATTCTCGCAGAATATGGAAAGAGGCAACATTTTCAAATTCATTCACTGAATTTCGAATTCTCTGCACAATATTATTCAAGGCTGAGTTGTTAGAATGATATTCTGAATTTAACAGTTTAATCAATATATCTGAATCTCCAAAAAATTGTATTGACTTGTACCCAATTTCCTTTGCAATCTGACACGCCTTAAGTAGATTGTAACTTTCAACCTGATTATTCGACATTATTCCTAATCCCCAGCTGAAGCAAGATTCGATTTTCTTATCCGGAGAGATAATCAAAACCCCTGCTCCCGCTGTCCTAGGGTTCCCCTTGGACGCACCATCAAAGAAAATGGTGGCTGAGGAAGACTTCTTCCACAAAGCATAAAATTCTACTTCACTGTAATGTAATCTCCAGGAAGGGGCATGCACCGGTTTGGAGGAGAGCGTCCTACTAATTCCCAACGTACATTTACCCAGCCGCGAATTGGCCATAACTGGAAATGATGATACAGGAACCAAGATGCTTAAGGATTCCAATATGAGAATTTTAATTTTGTTTTCCATAATCGTGGGGGTCGACGAGATGCGGTTGAAGATCCATTCATTCCTTGCTGCCCACAATTTCCACCAAGTGCATTTCCAGACAATTTTCCAAAGATTGGTCCAATCAACATTTTTAACTCTTGTTTATGGGATCCAATCATGTCAGGAGGTAAAAAGAGTGACAACTGAAATTTGGGAAGGAGCATAAGTGTTTAGGCCATTGAGGACCAACTCCCACACCAATTGAGTAAAAACACATTCAATAAAAATATGATCTGACATTTCAACGACATAGTTGTAGAAACAACACCTAAACGGTCCATGAAACCCGCGTTTTATCAGGTTTTCCCCCGTCAACACCCTTTGTGCATAAGCATCCATGTGAAGAAGTTCACCTTGGGAAGATTGTAAGAAGACCAGACAGATTTCCAGGTTGCTAGAGATAAGAAAGAGACAAGGGGAATTTGTAATTTAGAGAAACCTTGTGCAACTGAGTATTTTCCAATTTGGCCCCAACCCCATCCATCTTTATAGCAATAGTTGACTGGTGCAAGTCCTGATAAGGATTTAATCAACAAATTCTGTTGGTTAAGAAGATATTCCGGGGTCTCAGGTAAAGACCATCCAACCCAGTTCCCATCGATGTCCCAATTACAAATGTCAGCCAACCCAAGAAGGCCTTTGTTGATTAACCATGACCTGATCTCATTCAACAAATTGTAAGAGGAAAGAGGAGGATTTCCTAAGATTTTGTCATCCTACAATCAAATCATTTTCTCATTGCCAGGGATTCTATAGAGCTGATGGTGAATATTATCTATTCCTCTTCTGCATAAATTCCAGATTGTTGTGCCTGTAGAGGTGTTTGCGATTATTAAGTTTTTCAGAGAACCACCCTTAAGATATTTCATCTAGAATATCTTACTTATCGGATGGTATTTATTTGCATACAACTGCCAGATGAGTTTACCTCCCAATGCCATATTTTCCAATTCAGGATCTCAAATTTGTAATTCAGCCTCCAAAGTAGGTCTTTTGAGACTGTCCGAACTTACCAGATGCATCTTATTATGATTACCTTTGCCACCCTCCTAGAGAAAGTCCCAAAGAAGTTTGGAGATCTATGTTGAGATGAAATTGGGGGCAAGAAACAGACAGAACTGGAACATTAGAGGAAATTTGGGGTCTAAAATGGGCCTTATAAGAAAACGTGCCAACAATAAGTTCTTGTGAGTTGGAATTCAAGAACCAATAGAATTTCAATAAAATGAGTCAACCATAATGGTCGAATTGACATATTTGTTATAAAAAAACCTACTTTTTGTGTTCGTATTTTTGACATATCTCCATGTGTTTTAACTCAAATTTCGATCAGGAGAGCTCGCTGGATGCAGAATTTGGTTCTGCATCCAACGAGTACCCACACTGCATACATCATCATCACATTTTTTCAAGTATTTCTTGTTTTTGGGGTAGAGAGGTTCGTCAAAAGTATGCAGTATGGGTACTTGTTGGATGCATAATCAAATTCCGCATCCAACAAGCTCTCCTAATCGAAATTTGAGTAAAAACACAAGGAGATATGTCAAAAATACGAACACAAAAAAATAGTTTTTTTTCTTTCTTCCTCCAAAATTAATAAATATTATTTTATTATTTTAACTATTATTTTATTATTTTCCTTAGGAGGCCCATTTTAGACCTCAAAATTCCTCTAATGTGTGGGGAGGGTTGAAATGACAACCTTTATCAAAATCAATTTATCAGCCTTAGTTAACCATTGGCCACCCTAGTATACATTTTTTGTTTTTAGTTTGCTTATCACTTCCAGCCACAACGAAGAAGGGCTGGGTCCCAAGGTTAACGGAAGGCCCAAAAAATTGATCTTATCCCACTTATCAAAACCAAGAAATCCCAAGGAATGTGTTATTATGAGAATAGACAAATGGTCAACATTCCAACCATAAACAACACTCTTGCTTTTGTTAACCAGAGGACCTAAAGTTAAACAGAAGCTTTGTAAAATTTTATTGAAGGCCCGAGCGATAATTAAGGATGCCCCTCCCAATAGAAGAGAATCATCAGCAAAAAGGGCATGACTTATAGGATCCACACCTCTTGCAATCTTAATGCCATGGAGAGAACTAGTAACCAATTCAGCTGAAAGCTTTCTACTTAATGATTCAACCATCAAAATTTAAAGGAAAGGTGACAGAGGGCACCCTTGACGAAGATCTCTTGAAGCTTGAAAGAATTTTGTAGGTCTACCATTAATAAGAGGCGCTATCCATGGCCTATATGTGTAAGATTTTATCAATCAAACAAAATCAACACTAAAGCCAAAAGAGATGAGAACTTGATAGAAAAAGGAAAGCTTGACCTGATCCAAAGCATTTTTCATATATAATTTAATAAGCATGCCTTTCTCCTTCCTTTGAAATTTGGAATGAAGGGCTTCTTGAACTTGAATCACATTATCTATCAAATGTCTTCCTTTAACAAACCCCCTTGAAGAGGAGAAATTAAAGTTCCTAACATAGGTTTTAGTCTATTGGCTAAGAGTTTGGCCAGGATTTTGTAAGAATCATTACAAAGCGAGATGGGACGAAATCTATCAAAAGATGTTGGGTTAACTTCCTTCAGAATCAAGGCAAGGAAGGTAGAACTAGTACTCCCTCCCACTTTGGTTTTTTTAAGAAAGTCTGAGATCATACGAAAGAGATCAAGTTTGATAATATCCTAGCAAACTTTGTAGAAATGGATAGAGAATCCATCCGGCCCGGGGGCTTTATCCGGCTTCATTGGCCATATAACATCCACAATTTCTTTTTCAATGAAAGGTTTCACTAATCCAACATTATCCTTAGGAATGACCAATGAAGGTATGTTGGATAAAATTTCAGCATTCACAATTTTATCAGATATACCGTCCTCATAGAACAATTGTTGGAAGTGTATTTTTGCAGCATGTTGTAATTGTGGTTGGCCTTTAATATCTACACCATCACCAGTACGTATTTCTGAGATACGATTACATGAAATCCTGGATTTGCATTTCCTGTGAAAAAAGGCAGAATTTTTATCCCCAACACACAACCAAAGGCTACGTGATTTTAGCCGCGGGTGTTCTTCTTCCTGGTGAAAGGAGGGAAAAGAATGATTTTGTGTGGTCTACTTGTTTACCAACTGTGATTTGGAAATATCGAAATCCTTCATACTAAGCTGAAGCTCAGTTAGGGCCTACACTGACTCTTCCCTCCTTCTTGATGGATTAGTGAGAGGAATTTTAATACAGTTTTTCAAAGCGTATTTAGTGAGTTTAAGTTTTTGTTCCCAGACAAAGCTGGGGGAACCATCAACGAAATGGGACCAAACTTGTGTGACTATTTCCCAAAATCCCTCCCTCTTGATCCAAAGAGGACTGAATCGGAACGGGATAGGTCCGAGATTTTCCTCTTCTTCCAACAACAGGGAAATAGGATGATGATCAAAAGTTAGCTTTGGCAGAATTTTGGTTGAGATTAGAATGTTTCCATCTATCAAAGATATCTGAACTAGAAATCTGTCCAGTCGAGCAAAAATTCTAGCAACCCCCACTCTATTATTGGTCCAAGTGAATCGCCCTTTCTTGGGTTTCAAATCGAGAAGGTCTCTAGCATGAATTAAAGACTCCACGACCTCCCGTAGTGGATCCTTACCCCGAACTCCTCCTCTTTTCTCCTTAGGATCTAAAATGATATTGAGATCCCCTGCTACTGTAATGTTTATGGGAGAGTGAATTTCCATAAATTATGACAGAGTTTTCCAACATACTTTTTTCTCTAGAAAATTAACAGGGACATAAAGATTGAAGAGAGCAATGGAAATCTTACTATGTAAATGTTGTAATTCTATAAAAATCCAGTGTTGAGTAGCATACGAGGTTTTTAGAAGAAACTTGTCATCGGACCATAATGTAGCAAGGCCCCCAAATGTGCCCTGTGCACTTATTGCTGTACCATCATTCTTTTTCCATTTTGATCTGTTGTAGGATAAAAGAGCTTCCTCATCTATCTTTGTTCCTTGGAGCAGGAGAATGTCAGAAGGTTCCATCTTTAAGAGATCTTTAAATGCTTCAACCTTCAATGTATTTCCCAATCCCCTGCAATTCCAAGAGATGTTCTGCATTATTTACCCGAGGAAAAGGGAGCTTGCCTCCATTTGGGGGCCTATTCCGTTTATTTCTTCCTAGTGACATTTCATTTGTATCCTGGTTGCCCTTTATCTTTAGTCTCATTTCCACTGATGAGCAGGTAGCAAATATCTTGACGAAGTTTCTTGGAAGAGCCAAGTTTATTCATTTCAGAGACAAGTTGGCTGTGGTGAAGAACAACTTCCTCGGTAAGAGGGGGTGTTGATTTTTATACCTAGGAGTTGTTCCCCTAAGTGACATTTGCCTAAGTCACTAGGAAAAGGGGTTGAGTCACTTGGAATTTATATTAATGACTTGAGATGAGCATTAAATGCACTTTAGAGAATAAAGTGCACTTTAAGTAAAAGTTTTAAAGTGAGTGAATTTTATTTTATTTTGTGGAGAAAACTGATTTTAATCACAACCACTCATCTAGTCTAATTTGAGCCCATTGATTAGACGGCTTTTCATTCACCCTAACTTTTTACCTAAAAGGAAAGTTTTCTAAGTGAAGAGGCACTTTTACATTTTGAGAGAGAGAGAGAGAGCCATTTTTGAGAAAGAGAGAAAAATAGCAGCTGGAGCAATTTTTCTTTTGCACGAAAATCGAGGTGGAGAAAACAGCAGGCATCTTGGTACAAAAATCGAGGTAAACAGTAGGAACATTTATTCTTGTTCCGTACAGGGCACGAATCTCGAGGCAAAAAATCAAGGCACGAGTTTTAGGTAGAGATATCGGCCACAATTTTCAAGGCACAAGTTTGGGCACAAATCCTGAGGCAATCACAACCGACATGGTTTTCGAGACAGGTCCATACAGACAGGCCATACAGTTCTGTACGACTATCATACAGTCCGTACAACAACACAAAATTCGAGGAGCGTGCAGTAAAAATTTCTAAGTTTGATATTTTCTGTTTTGGCACGAAAATTGAGGCACGTTTTCTTCATCTAGTTGAGATAAGTTGGGACCGATTTTTCCTGTATACTGCTTTAATTTTTGAAGATAAATAAAATTTTCTCTCTTACAGGTTTTCTCTAGAGGTTGGGGTTTTTCCTGGGTCATTGGACCAAAATTTATGTGTCTGAAAATTTATGTGTGAATGTGTTTATTTGTTGCTCATAAAAAGTTCTTGTGTTTCAGTCCTATATTGTTTATGAGAAAAATTTACTTTGCAACAGAAATTTAAATTGGGTTGGGCATTAAACAATGTTTAAAACAGAGTTGGAAATCGGGTTAGGAGAGTGCTGAAAATTCTACATGGTATTAGAGCTTTGTTAAAAAGAGGGAAGAATTTTACACAAATAAAAATTTCAGACTTCAGTGATTTCTTTTGTCAATGGGCAACACCTTGTTGAAACTTGAACTTTGTAGAGAAAATGGCAACGGGACTTAGGTTGGAGGATAGTCTTTATGGGGCTGTGAATTTTATCCCATGGAAATCTAGGCTAGTGCTGATATTGGAGAAAAATGAGTTGTGGGTTAAGGTGGTTCACAACACTACATCAAATCCTATTGTTGTTCCCTGTCATGTCCCCATCCCGCAGACCGGCAAAGAGGACGCGACGCGACACCAAATACAGACCGGGAAAATAGCCCCATGTACTTAAACAGGAAAAAAAATCAATGCTGAAATTAAAAGGCTTAACAGCCATCATACAAAGATGCACAACATCACACAAGAATGCACAGATGCATAATCTTTTTATTATACAGCGGAGACAAACATACATTCCAGCATTAATCATGTTCATCATAATTCCTTTGTCATCAACATAATTTGCAAAGATGAAGTAACCAGCAGCACTTATCTTTCAATGAAGAACTCGCCCGCAACCAGCTACGTCGCTGCAACGTTCCACCCAACCATAGGCCAGCTTGCTCATCAATCTCTCGCAACGCTGCCACCCCCGAGCTGGGCATGATTCCTTTGGAATAAGGGTTAATTGCATGCTTGCACATAGCCAAGGGAACACAATCAGCAAACCAAACACAGCTGGGTTTGACAGGCCTCCAACAAATGGCCAAGCCAGCACCGTCCAAGGGACAACCACTGCATACTAGCAGCCAAACAACCCTTCAGAGCCCTGTGAAGAAGGAAAAACAACCAGGGAAAGATCCCAAGCCAAGGGTGAGACACAGCTTGAGCCCACAATGCAACATGGAGTTGTTCTTGGCCCTAACGTGGCCAAAACAACTCAGCAACAACACCCAAACCAGGGTACTTCAGCAGCCCAATTCACCATGAGTGATGACAACAATCCACAGCCCACAAAGGTTAATAACAGCGTTCCCAGCATAACCATGGAAAATCAAACGTAGAACCCAGCAGAAAACGGCTCACCACGAACACACAGTGGTCCAAAACGAAATTGGACACCACAGCCAACAAAACGCAGGGAAGACAACCGCCCCAAAACGAAAAACAGTGAGCACGGCTCCCTCATGGGAAAATCGACCTCAACGGTCTATGCGTGGGGAAAAGCTCACACCCAACAGAAAAATACACGGGAAAGACATACTCGATTTTTGCATGAGGATTCCAGCCTACGCGTGAGGGGAAAATAGCCTCTCTCTCTGCGCGCGAATCAACAGGCCATAGGGAGGACGAACAGACCTCTGCATGAGGAAGAACAGACCAGCCGTGAGAGCAACCGATCCTGGGGAGAATGAAGACCAGCATGAGAGAAACGAAGGTTTTCCACTGGGCATGCGTACTTTCTAGACTGACAGCAGCCTGCCAAAACCCATGTTTTCCCATGCCCACGTTTCCTCATGCAATGACTGCCCCCAACTAACAAAATCAAGACATTGAAGAGGTTGGGTGAGACAAGGAAAATCAAACAAGGAAAAGGTGGCAAACACATAAGGTGGTAACATATGAGTTTTTTTCCCCATAACCAAGGTTTGACATCCCCCACCCCTTATCCTTCGGAACCATGCCCTTTTCATTCAACGTTGCACTGCCGTAGCTGGTTGTGGTTTATTTTAATTGATGTGCGTGTTTACATGATGCCGAATTATAATGTGCCAAATAGCACGAGATTCCACCAGCAACTACCCCTATTGCCGAAACATACACAACCAAATGGATGGTGGGGCTTTTCCCTTGAGCTCTTCACCACGATTAATTACAATATATACATCATGCAAACGGGGTCAAAACCGGGGACATTACATTCCCCCTTCCACCGATGTAGCAACACTTTATGCCTTCAACAAGAAGGACATAAAGGCTAGAAGAATAATCCTAGATGCGGTTAAGGACCATGTGATCCCACACATTTCGAGTAAGACCATGCATTTCAGACGTGGGATGCTTTGACCAGCTTGTTTCAAAGCTCAAATGAGAATAGGAAGATGGTTTTGAGAGAGAAGTTGAAAAGTATCAAGATGGCCAAAGCTGAGGGTGTGATTTCCTACCTTACTAGGATCTCTCAGGTGAGAGATGAGCTTGCAATAGTGGGGGAGGTTGTTCCTAGTTTGGATCTAGTGTGGACAACTTTGAATGGGGTTTCAAATCCTTGGAATGTTTTTGTGGAGGCCATAATATCCAGGGAGAACTTACCTACATGGGACAGGACTTGGGATGGCTTTGTTCAGGAGGAGACTTGGAGAGGTCTTGTGCAGGGAAACTCTTCTATTACTAGAGAGGATGAGGAGAATGTGGAGTTGATTGCAAAGGGGAAGAAGAAGTTCAAGGGCCCCAAGAAGGGTGGGGCTAAGCAGTAGGAGGGACAGAAGAAGGATTTGAGCACTGTGAAGTGCTTTGTTTGTCAGAAGTTTTGTCACTATGCTGGGAAATGTCCACAGAAGAAGAAGAGGAAGAAGCAACATAGAACAACTTATGCAGAGGTGGAGGAGTTTACAGCTAGATTCGAGAGAGATTTTTCTCTCTGTACTAGGCATGTTGATAGAGAGAGACAGCATCCAACATCACCAGTGCAGATATTGATATTGAGAGGGAGTATTCCTTGTTGATAGGCCATTCTTTGAGTGCATCCACCACCAACACGTGGTATATTGTTAGTGGACCTTTGAACCACATGACAGGTGCTTGAGAGATGTTCTTCGAGCTTTGACAGGCAGAGATTGACGTGGAGGTAATGTTGGGGGATGACACAGTTGTCAGAGCTGTTGGACATGGGACCATTACTTTTTAGAGAGAGTCCATGAGTCCCATGATTTTGAGAGATGTATTGTTTGTACCTGGGCTAAAGAAGATCTTGATCTCAATTTCCATGATCGAGGATAGGGGTCTTGGGGTGTCCTTCCTAGATGGGAATACACATGTTTTTCCCAAGACTGCAGGACCATATGCTTCATACACCATTGGAGTCAAATGTGGGAAATTGTACAAGCTCTTGTTTCATCCCCATCATGCTTTGGCACATAGCAGCGGCAATGAGCTTTGTGAGTTGTGGCACAGGAGGATGGCCCATCTACATCATCGAACTTTGAGGATGTTGTGGTATATGGTTACATGTTTGCTAGAGTTCAACACAAAGCACAATGATTTATGCAGGGGGTGTGCTTTGGGAAAGCACACCAATACTGCTTTTACGAGTAGTGATAGCAGGTCAATAGGAGTTCTTGATTTGATACATTCCGGTTTGTGTGTTCCTATGTCAGTTGTTTGTCTGAGAGGGTTCAAGTATTATGTGACATTCATCAATGACCATTCCAGGAAGACCCAAATCTACTTCCTGAAGAGTAAGAAATCTGAGGAGATCTTGCAGAGGTTCCAAGAGTTCAAAGCTCTTGTGGAGAACCAGACTGGGAGGAAGATACGGGCACTCAGATAAGATAACAGGAGTGAGTATACCTCCAAGGATTTCGATGAGTATTGCATACAAGAGGGCATTCCTAGACAGTTGACGGTACCATACACTCCTGAGCAAAATGGAGGCGCAGAGAGGAAGAACAGATCTATTGTTGGAGCTATAAGAGCCATGTTACATGATCAATCACTTCCATTCTTCCTTTGGGCGAAGGCATGTAGTATAGATGTATACCTTCAGAACAGGATTCCCCATCGTGTCGTGGGGAACAAGACACTTGAGGAGAGTTTCATAGGAAAGAAGCCTGAGGTGAGTCATTTTCAGATATTTGGCTGCCTAACTTATTCACATGTCCCTTCTGAGAAGAGGACAAAGTTTGATCCCACAACAGAGAGAGGCATCTCTATGGGATATGATGAGACTTTGAAGGCCTTTCACATTTATCTTCCTTCCAAGAGGAAGGTTGTTGTGAGGAGGGAAGTGAGATTTGAGGAGGAGCGTGCCTTCAAGAAGTATAGAGAGTCAAAGTAGGGAGAGCAGGAGGTTCCCACACCTCAAGTAGCTTCACAAGTACCTTCAGTGCAGATGATAGGTTCACACGTTTCCAGGATTACTGGACCATAGAGTATAGGCACATGATCTCCAGTTTTAGTGGTTCATCCAACATGTTCTTCAAGGACAGGTTTTGGGCCTCAAGTCACAGGTTCACCATATAAAGCTACATGATCACAGGGTTCACCAATTGCTGGTTCACCAGTTGTTGGTTCACAGGTTACTGGGCCTTCTACCTCTGGGAGTTCATCGGATGAGGACAGACCAGTGTGGGAGCAACCTTCAGGGAAGAAGAAGCCTAAGTGGCTTCGGGAGACCTTGAAGGAAGCAAAGGAGTTTGGAACGCCCAAGGAGCCAATGAGGGCTATAATGCTGCCAAACAGATTGGGTATGTCATTGGTTTCTAGTCTTCGTGATTTAGAGCCATCTACTTTTGAGGAGGCCTCTCAGCATCATGTTTGGAGCGATGCCATGATGGAAGAGTACCATTCCATCATGAAGAATGATGTTTGGGATATTGTTCCGAGACATGAGGGGGAGTCAATGGTGACTTCTTGTTGGCTTTACAAACTAAAACATGCTGCGTATGGTAGCGTGGAGAAGTACAAGGCTCGATTTGTGGCGCGGGGGTTCTCACAGGTTGAGGGAGTTGATTATGATGAGACCTTTGCACTGATTTCTCGTTATACTTCTATCAAGGCATTGATTTCCATTACTGTGGAAATGGGTTGGAAGATCCATTAGATGGATGTGAAGACCACATTTCTCAATGGAATCATACAGAAGGAGGTTTAAGTGGAGCAGCCACAGGGATTTGAGATTCATGGGAGAGAGTCTCACGTGTGTAGGATGAAGAAAACCTTGTATGGACTGAAGTAAGCTCCTCGAGCTTGGTATTCCAGGATAGTCTCTTACTTGTTGCGGATGGGTTTTCAGAAGAGTGAGGCAGATCCGAATCTATATTTCATCATGGTTGGAGATGGTCTTCTCATTCTTCTTTTATATGTGGATGATTTGTTTATCAGAGGGGGAGAGAGACCTATTATAGTTTGCAAGAGAGATCTTGTTTCAAAGTATGAGATGACGGACATTGGGTTGATGCACTATTTTTTGGGATTGGAGGTTTGGCAGGAGCTTGATCATATTTTCCTGGGGTAGGGAAAGTATGCAGTTGATATTTTGAGGAGATTTCAGATGGAGTATTGCAAGCCGATGTTTACACCTATGATCACCAACTAGAAGAAACTTCATGCTTATGAGGGAGAGTTGGTGGATCCTGCATTATATCATCAGCTCATTGGTTCTTTGATGTATCTGGTCAACTCTAGGCCAGATTTGTGTTTTGCGGTGAACACTCTCAGTCAGTTCATGGTGGAGCCTAGGAAAGTGCACTGGGTTGCCGCAAAACACATGTTGAAATACCTTGCAGGTAAAGTGGATTATGGTCTGGATTATAGGAGATTGGATGGGATTAGATTGTTGCCTTCACAGATTTAGATTGGGCAGGCAATGTGGTAGACTGGAAGAGCAGTTCTGGATGTTGTTTCAATTTGGGCTCGGTTGCAATGTTGTGGTTCAGTCAGAAGAAAAACTCTGTTGCTTTGTCTCCTACAGAGGCTGAGTATATGGCAACCAGTCAGGCTAGTTACGAGGCGCTGTGGCTTCGAAAGTTGTTGGTGGATTTATTTGATCAGGAGTTGAGGCCTACGATGATTTATTGTGACAATCAGAGTTGCATCCAGCTCTCTGAGAATCCAGTATTTCATGATAGGTCAAAGCATATTGAGATCATATACCATTTCATCCGTGATTATGTTTAGAGAGGAGTCGTGGCATTGCAGTACGTTTTCACTGATGAGCAGGTAGAGATATCCTGACGAAGTTTCTTGGAAGAGGCAAGTTTATTCATTTCAGAGACAAGTTGGGTGTGGTGAAGAACAACTTCCTTGTTAAGAGGGAGTGTTGATTTTTATACCTAGGAGTTGTTCCCCTAAGTGACATTTGCCTAAGTCGCTATGAAAAGGGGTTGAGTCACTTGGGCCTAAGTCACTAGGAAAAGGGGTTGAGTCACTTGGACTTTATATTAATGACTTGAGATGAGCATTAAATGCACTTTAGAGAATACAATGCACTTTAAGAAAAATTTTAAAAGTGAGTGAATATTAATTTATTTTGTGGAGAAAAGTGATTTTAATCACAATCACTCATCTAGTCTAATATGAGCCCTTGGATTAGATGGCTTTTCATTCACCCTAACATTTTACCTAAAAGAAATTTTTTCCAAGTAAATAGGCACTTTTGCATTTTGAGAGAGAGAGAGCCATTTCTAAGAAAGAGAGAAGAATAACAGCGTGAGCAGTTTTTCTTTGGCACGCAAATTGAGGTGGAGAAAATAAAAGGCAACTTGGCATAAAAATCGAGGTAAACAATAGGAGCATTTATTGTTGTTTCGTACATGCTGTACTGTATGGATTTCGTACACGACATGAATCTCGAAGCAGAGATATTAGACATAATTTTTAAGGCACGAGTTTGGGCACAAATCCCAAGGCAATCACAACCAGCATTGTTTTCGATTATAAGATAGTGGATGTACAGTGAAATATCTAGTAAACCTTAACCCAACAAAGTAGATGATACAGTAGAAATGAAACAACACTTAAATGATCAACACCAGAGAGATTGTTGTAATACCCAAGCACATGAACAAGAGAAGAGCGCGAGATGAAGATTTTTCTTCAACCTTTATCACATAATAACTTGAATGAACGATTTACAAATGAGGAGTATGCTTTATTTATAATCCTCCTTTAGGGTTTTAGGGTGCTAGCCCCAAGATGGTGACTAGGCCAGCCTAGTCAAATATGGAAAAATATAATAAAGTGGTTTAATGACCTATATGTAGGCTTAATAAAGCCACCTGACATAAAAAAAAAACATCACCACATAGCCTCAAGTAAAGATAAACCATAATCTCAACACTGAAGTATAACGCCAACTTTTTGTGGGACAAAGAGCTCATGCATGATACAGACTTTACAGCAGCAGTGAGAGAATTTAGCTAGTCCAGTCTCACTTCATAAATGCATATCCTTTGTATTATTCATCCACAGTCGAGTTTTTACTTTTTATCCATCAATGAGTTTTCTCCACTATGACCTTATGTCATATTTCTTTTGTGCCTCGGATCCTGTCAGTCTGTTGTGCATGCTTATTTGCTGAGTAGGGCTGTTGTTGACATATGTCTTTGCAAGTTCCTGTATGGGTGTTTACGTTTTTTAATGGTTGGACACAGGTCTTGATCTCCTGCATATGCAATACAGCTATTTTGGATTTGGTACAAAATGTAGTTTGTTCCTCTATTTTTCATTCTACTCCGCCCCTTACCCTCAGTAATCAATTTAAGTAAATGCCACAACTTTCTGACAGTCTGAAAAATTGATGAATTTCAATTGTTTTACAATAAGATTTACCTCTCACGTTGACTTGGACAGCGCTGCAAGTCTGCATTGAACTTCCCTGCATATTCCTCCTTGTGAAAGATCACATTATAAATAACTTCTCCATTCCTTGCCCAAAAATAATAAAAGACAGCTGAAGAAACTGAGAGAGACAGGAAGCTCCGCCCAACCACATGGTAGTATACCCCAGTTTGCATTGTGACAAGAAATAAAAGAAATTGGAACATAGACATAACAACACCATTTCGTATTATCCTGTGTCAAATGGCATGCTTAACGCTAGCTAACGTAGGATTTAAGCAAAGCTTGTGTGAAATAAATTATTAAAATTTCAAAAATACAAATTCCTAAAACAGTTATTAAGAGAGACACATAAAGCAAGTACTATCTAAAAAGATCTGTTCAAGAAAAACTTGCCAGTAACAACCAACCTGAACTCATGGCTTTGCTGCGTAGCTTGAAAGCAAGTCCAAGAAAGATCAAAAAATACAGAATTAGGAGGGACAACAAGCCTAATGCCCAGGACGTATTAATTTTGCATTCTCCTTCAGATCCAGGTGGGGATGCTGGGGGTGCACTCTCTTATTTAGTTCGAACCTGCAATAAACTGAACACTTTCACAAAATTTCAACAGCAAATTTGACCCATCATGAAGCTTCACAGAGTGGAAAAGTAGAAATTTGGACACTGGGAAGAACATTATGACCTCAAAGACAACAATGATAGGGTGTACTCCTCTGCTATATAGCTCCTCTGTATGCACATGTATGATAGGGTGTGGGCTGAAAGCCCATAGGACCAGATATTGTAAACTGCTTCGACAACTGTTCATATTCTATCTGCTTCTTCATAAAATGGGATTAACAGATGGAAATTGCAGCCATGATTGTAAGAATGTGGAAGATGTTACGTATGTTTTTGGGAGGTACCTGTTTGCTAAGAAGGCCTAGAATGGGATACACGCCTTTCTACATTTATTTTTACTTCACAACTCTACTAGCAGGATGTTCTTCTTGGGAGTCGTTGGCGCTGCTATAAATCTATCTAGAGTGTCTGGCAAGTAATCAAAATGTCACTCTCCACTTCCTGTGGCAAAAGAGACCTACCAGAATGTTTGAATATTTACCCAAAGAAAAGGGTAGCTAAAATTGTTAATTTCTCAATCTGGACTCATTGTGCCGAGAGGCGCATTCTACAGCCCGGTATGAGGTAGAAGTGTAATTCTGTGCTCAACGTGGAGACGACACGTGTCACATAAAAAAGTCGGCTTATATATCTATATATATACAAGTCGGCTTAATTGCGCCGAGAGGCGCATTCTACAGCCTGGTATGAGGTAGAAGTGTAATTTCGTGCTCAACGTGGAGATGACACGTGTCACATAAAAAAGTCGGCTTATATATCTATATATATACAAGTCGGCTTAATAATTAATAATCTTAGGTGTATATATATATATATATATATATATTTGTAAGTAAATCAAAACACATATACACACTTCAAAACAATACGTACAAGCTGGACCTTCGGAATAAGGTTGAGAGCAATTACAGATTTGTCTTTAGGTATGCTAATGTGTATAATTTAAGTTTCTGCTTTTGCTTCTTTATTTTTTTTTGGGTTCGATTGCTACGTTCCTTAAAGTGTCTATTAGTTACAGTTTTAGTTTTTAAAGCTTCTTTTCAACTGCCGCAGTATAGTAGTAGGAAATTTTAGAAAATTATTTCATACGGAAGCATGAACCGTAGTCGCAGTGCCCAAGTATGAAAATTCGAGATAGCCGCAAGTCAAGATATCCGCAAGACACAAATTATAATTTATGAGCTCATGTAAGCAGAAACCCTAGCCGCAATAGGTTCGTAGTGTGATAGCCGCATAGTATAGCCACAGTCAGTATATCTACAAGGTAATCACATCCTGAATCCATATGCACTGAACCAAGAAAAGCCAATTTCTCTAACCACAACTCCAAACTGGGAAAAAATACGGCCTCCAAAATCGTTGAAGGGTTCATCCATAGCTTGCACAGTCCGCAGCTGGAGAAACTGTAGAGATCAATCACAGAGATCAATCACTCAATCACATAGATCGATCGCTCAATCGAGTAATCTCTCAATCACTGTGCCGCAAGATCCATTGTTATAAAAATTCGCAAAAAAACCGTAGAAATCAATCGATAAAAATATTAAACATTTAAAAAATAAAAACAATTTTATTACCAAACAAGCATATGAATATCTAAATGAAAATCTCATATAATAATAATAATAATTAGTAGTAAAAGCTACCATATTATAAAACATAACGTCTATGAATATTGAAATGAAAATCTCATATACTAGAAACAAATACATGGAAATCCCTTAAGTATCTAAATTACATAAATATAAGAATTTAAAGTATTAAATAAATATAAGACATTAAACATGGGAAGTATATTAAATTATAAGTTTTGAGATTGTAATCAGAATTAAGAAACCATAGCAAATTCAAAATTCACTGTTAGAAGTAAAGATCCGCTTCAAAACAATACGTATTGATTTCAGCGGCTTGCTCCTATCTAAATTCACTGTTAGATAGGTGTATATATTATTTTCATTTTCGCTGGCTATGTTTTATTTTATAGATTTGGAGAATACCCTCTGTGTATTGCCTAAAATGTTAGATTTGGCATACAATATTATATATTTTTTCGCTGGCTACAATCTGGAAAATACGATGTGTGTATTGTATACAATGTTAGATTTTACATACATGATTATTGGAAATTGACACACAATTATGCTTCTACTGCACACAGAAATCAAGAAGAATCAATCTCTCTGAAACAATATTTGAGCCCAATATGAACATTGCAT
>LPNX011114439.1:38399-58867 GCA_001517045.1 Pseudotsuga menziesii
AAGAAACGAGGAAAAAAAAATGAGAGACAAAGATTGCAGGTGCAAAGTCAAAATGAGGAAGATAGGGAGGAGCATAGAAGTGGATCTAACACCATATGTACTGTCAGAGAGAGACAGTACATGTTGGAGAAAGTGGCCCAAAGTTGGTAGGTAACGTATCTGAGAAAGGTGAGCAACAGTATGTGAAAGCACCAATTGTCGACTTCATTGCCCCCGTACAGGTTGGTATGCATAGCTTTGGCAACAAGAGGGCCATACAAGATGTACTGTACAAAATATCAACCAAAAGTCGGCATCAAAACTTGAAACTAAGGCGTCGATTTGGAATGAAACAAAAAATCTACAACCAACCCCAATTCTTGAACAAAGCATTTCAAGATTTTATATTCAATCCAGAAAAACCTAACTACTAATAACATGAGGTCAGATATGATTCCACAGTAGTCAATAGATCAAAAATAAAGCAACACGTTTTCTGCATCTACAAAATTGAGATGTAGGTGAATCTTTCTGTTCAGAAACTATGAAGCAGCTAATATACAGTACATGCCTTGAGACTGCCCAGGTATACCCATGGCCAATCTGACAGAAAACACGACTTCCACTGCATGATGAACACAAACATAAGTCCCAGGAAACCCAAAAACCGGGCCGACCCTGCGACCCCGCTACCGAGAGGTTCTTCACTAATTTCCAGGAGGGCAGTATTGAACCCTTGGCACTGCGAGCTCATGACAATACGTAACTTTGAAAGGCGTTGGGCATTGATGGCCGGGAAAGGATACCAGAGCAAATGAAAAGCTGGGTAGGCGGTGAATAAATGTCTTGGAAGTTCTTTGTAATTGTTCCATTTCGTAGATCTGTGTACAGTTCATTAGATTGATATTTAAATGCATATGCCAGTTCGTGATTCTGGAGAAATTTTTCCTTGCATGAGCCCTTTTTCCAATGTTTGACCTTTTCAGTATATCTACTCATTAAATTGATGTTCATATATATATAAATGCGTCTCTGTCAGTTCAGGGATTTGGAGAGCGTTGGATTAATGTAATATATATGGATGATCAAACTCCATAAAGAAGCTTATGAAAGCATATTGAAACGCATAAACTAGCATAGCAACAAGTAAAAAGTAAAATGAAGTAAAATGATTATTCGTTGGATAAATTTTGTTGATTCGCTTAGATAAGTTTAAAATCTTTAAAACCTATCAACATAATTAATAAATATATATAGTTTTAATGTAGAATCAATGGGATAGTAATCAACAACCAGTAAAGTTTGAGAAAACATCCCAATATCTATATAGCCTGAGACAAATAAACCTATACAAACGAAACCTGAACCATTCCTCACGCCAGAGCCAGCAGCAGCAGACCTAAAAATGATCAACTATCTAATACTCTCTGAAAGTAAAAAACAAACAAACAACAAATCTGAACCATTCCTCACACTAGCACCACCAGACTCAAAAATGATCAACTATCCAATACTCTCACCCAAAAGAAAAAAAAATAACGCATGCAGCTGTTCAAAAAGTTTGGACCCAAAAGAAAAAAAGAATAACGCATGCAGCTTCAAAAAGTTTGAGTATGTGTTGCATCTCTAACGTTCATGAGAAATCACTTTGTTTTGCAATATGTGTTATATTCAATATGAATATCAAATATATGTGTTTTAAAACAATATCTCCATCATATCACATTCTTCTTATTCACCTTCTTACATTGTTACATTGTTATTCTTAAGCTTCTTTCATGTAATTTTATAATGTAAAAATTGGATTATAAAATATTCTACTGTAAAATTCAATTGCAAAAATAACTAAAAACATATACATACTGTGTATCATCTAAAATATTAATGTTGCCGCCCACGACTGGAACTAGCCTAGATCCAGCTTTACCCGGCTCTATCATGCGCCGAGAGGGATCAAATATTTCGAGGTGCAAACCCTGCTTCAACAATTGCACTCCAAAAAAGGGTTTGCACCTCGAAATATTTGATCCCTCTCGGCACATGATAGAGCCGGGTAAAGCTGGATCTAGGCTAGTTAACTATTGAACGTTCAACTCATCTGATTGCCTTAATAAAAAATGTGAATATCTAGATATAGCAACTAGATTTCATGCAATTACCCCACTTGCATAGGAAGGTAGCATGAAGCCTATCTTGACGTAATAATGGTTTAGCGTGTACAGTTTGAATAGACACTAATTGCATCCCTTTTAACAATATAAGCATATCAGGTTTTTGAATCTTTGGAAAGAAAGAGAGAGGCGCAGTTGCATTCTTAGTCAAGCTTCTATTGCTGTCCTGACTGTTTTGCACTAAGAATTGCATGCATTTGTGATGGCCCGTAATGCATATGGGATACTAGATAAACATGTTATGGTTACCATATAGCTACTTGGGACTCACCAGCTGGTCGCCGGGGCAGCCGATGCAGATATACAAAAGACGATTGTTGGAAAAAGCAGGGCCGCAAGTGTGATCATATTAAACTTCTCCTCCTGCTGGCTTCTTCAAGACGAAAGTACAATACAACACAATAAGGTGCACTTTTATAATGTTGGTGTACGTCGCACTTAAGCTCATGTCGGTGAGTAAAGTCGGTTGGTATAGCTCTCACCCACCTGCATTGAATGCTGGGTTCTCCTGCTTCATTTTCACAGTGTTTTTTTGTAACTTTATATACGACAGTTTTTAATATAACAAGTTCAGTTCATTTTCTTTTGCTCTCTCTCATTGTCTCAATTTTATCTTTGCGTTCATGTTCTCTGTTGTCCCTGTTTTGTATGGAGTTTTAGTCAAACTAGATCCTTGTGCATTGTTTAAATCCACATGGTATCAGAGCACTAGGGCGTTAGCTTCCTCCTTCTCGTTTTGGCTGGCTGCAGTGGTTTGGGCTTTTTTGTAGGGCATCTCAAGTTTCTTCTGTCATCTTTGCTTTGCTCTATGTTGTGAGCATCTCTGTACAGAAGCTACTGCTTGAAGACATCATCAGTCACATTTTTGGTGATCTCTATTCTCTTTCTTTGGCATCTTCTTTTCTTTACTATGGCAGATAAGTTTCCAATCCCTGTTTTAACTCCTCACAACTATTTTAGCTGGAAATCAACCATGGTTGTTTTACTTAGGAGTAAAGGTCTATAAAGGGTTACCACTGGCTCAGAGAAAGAACCCACTCAAAATGTTGAGAAGCCTGAATGGCATAATCGCTGTGATGAAGCCTTAGGATTAATCTGTCTCTCTCTTTCACCTGAACTTTTGTTTCACTTGGAAGGCATAGACACTCCCCATGAAGCATGGGATCAACTTGAAAATTTGTTTGGTAAAACAGATGCCATTCAAGGCCATCAACTGGAAAATGAATTCATTAGTTTGGATTCTCATAATTTTGATACCATTCAAGACTTTATTTCCAAGTTCAAATCCCTTAGGCTTCAGCTAAAGGACTGCAATATTGAGAAGAAAGATGAACAACTCATATTTGCAGTGTGCTCTAAGTTAGGATAATCATATTCAGTGTTTGTTTCCACATTTTATTCAACTCGGGATGCCTCGGGTCAGGCTTTTGTAATGCCTACTTTCGATGCTTTTGCTGAAAGACTTACTCGTGAGTAGGATAAACTCATTCAAATGGGCTCTCTTAGCTCTATAAATTCTAAGTCTCATGCATTAGTAGCTAGCTCACCTTCAAATTCAAGAGTGGTACATAAAAGGGCATCTAAAGGGAAACAAGCAAACAATACAAAATAAGATAATTCTTCACATTCCTCTCCTAAACGAGATTCTAAAGAAAAGAAAAATCCTCTTAAATGTGCATTCTATGGAAAGGATGGTCATTCAAAACCTCATTGTTTTAAGAAACTAGCTGTCTTGTCTTCAGAAATGAAGAAACACAATTTAAATATCAGTCTATCTTCTCCTAGCAATGATACAGGGAATGCTAAAGCTCTCTTTGCTAGAGCAAATTTGTCTTCCTCTGAACCTAAATGGATATTAGATTCTGGAGCCACCCATCACATGGCTATCCATAAAAATCTGTTTTCTTCCATTAATTCATGCATAACTGAGCATATTTTTGTGGGAAACTCTTCACCTTTGGCTATTAAAGGGCATGGCTTTGTTGAAATGAAGGATGGCATGGTCCATAATGTTTTATATGTTCCTAAACTATCAACCAACTTGCTCTCAATATATCAGGTTACAAATTCTGGTGCAGGAAAAACAATCATGTTTACCCCTGATTCAGTAATTATTCGTGAAATTGAATATCCTTCACAAATTGTTGCCATTGGGAAAGTGGATCATCATGTGTGCTTGTATTCATTTTTTCATTTTGGGCTGACATCTCCTACCAATGTATTGCTTGCTCACTCAAATGAATTAAGCAAATTATGGCATGAGCGATTTGGCCACTTGAATTATCGCTATCTTCAGCAACTCAGTAAGCAACAGATGGTCATCGATCTTCCGCCTATCTCATTTTCTGAGGGTGTTTGTACAGGCTGTATTCTTGGCAAACATCCTGAACATAGTTTTGATAAAGGAAAATCTCATAGAGCTTCTGAAATTATGCAACTTGTTCATAGTGACATTTCAGGCCCTTTTTCAAGTTTATCTTTTCAAAGGGCAAGCTATTTAGTTACATTCATTGATGACTATTCTAAACGCACATGGGTCTATTTTTTGAAAAATAAAAGTGAGACCTTTGACACTTTTCTTGTCTTCAAAGCCTTGGTTGAAAAACAATATGGAAAGTCTATCAAATGTTTGCGGACAGACAATGGTAAAGAATACATTAGTAGCATATTTAAAGACTATTGTGCCACTGAAGGTATTCAACTGCAATATACAGTGCCTTATTGTCCACAACAAAATGGTGTTGCTTAAAGGAAAATTTGTACCTTGAAAGAGATGGCAAATTGTATGATTCATGCAAGAGGCCTTGGCCCACAGTTTTGGTCTGAAGCGATAAATTGTGCAAACTATGTTCAAAATCGCACACCTCACAAGGCTATGAACCTTTTGTTGGGCATCTAAGGATCTTTGGGTGACACTAGAAGAAGTTTGGAGTGGACATGAACCTTTTGTTGGGCATCTAAGGATCTTTGGGTGAAATGCTTGGACGTACATTCCAAAAGAAAAATGCAGGGCAATGGACATGCAAAGTAAGCCTTGCATCTTTGTTGGCTACCCAGAAGATGTTAAAGGATACAAATTATTGGATTTTGACACTCATGAATTGCTTATCAGCAGGAGTGTTAGATTTGATGAGTGTCCTCCTCAACATCTTGTATCTTCATATGATGATCCTTCTTTTGAGTTGATTGACCCTGCTCATGAAAATGATCTTGAAGAACAATCAGCTAGCACTCATTTGCGACTTCTTGGTTAGGGTCAACGAAGAACAAGGTCCTCTATTAATAGGACTCCTAGAGCATTTATGGCTACTGCTTCTGATCCAAAATATTTTCATGAGGCTCATGGTATTAAAGAATGGGTTGCTGCCATGAAAGATGAGCACAATTCATTGCTGAAAAATGACACTTGGGACTTAGTCCCTCTTCCAAAAGGCAGAAAATTGGTTCAATGCAAGTGGGTATATCGAACCAAACATGTAGTTGATGGTACAATAGAGAGACATAAGGCTCGATTGGTTGCTAAAGGATTCTCCCAGGTTGAAGGACTTGACTATTCTGAAACCTTTGCTCCCGTGGCTAAGATGAATTCTATTCACTTTGTTCTTTCTATACCGGCATCTTGCAAGTGGGCTGTACATCAAATGCACGTCAAATGTGCATTTCTTCATGGTGATCTGCAAGAAGAGATCTACATGGAACAACCTCTTGGATTTATCCAAGACTCTTCACTTGTGTGCAAGCTCAAAAAATATTTGTATGGTTTGAAACAAGCCCCAAGAGCTTGGTATGAGAAGATGGATTCTTTCCTTCTCTCTTTAGGATTTTCTCACTGCCTTTCTGATTCAAATGTGTATATTCTACGGAAACATAATGAACTTCTCATCCTTGTTCTCTATGAGGATGATCTCATTCTTACCGGGAGTTCAACTCTCTTGATTGATAAGGTGAAGTTTGATCTTCAACAACAGTTTGACATGGCAGATTTAGGGCTGCTTCACTACTTTTTGGGATTGCAGGTCACATAGTCTACATATGGGATAGGTCTCTCGCAGCCCAAGTATGCATTAGATCTATTGAGCAGATTCCACATGATGGATTGCAAATATGCACCTACACCATTTTTGTTTGGAGTAAAGTTGTCAGCAAAGTGCTCTACTCCTTTGGTCGATGCTACATTGCATCGGCAACTTGTTGGCAGCTTACTGTACTTGACTCACACTCGTCCGAATATCTCATATGCAGTTAGCTTGGTTTCTCAGTTCATGCAGGAACCACATGAGCTCCATTGGAAAGCTGCAAAGCGAATTCTTCGCTACATTAAAGGAACCCACACATATGGCATCTAGTACTCATCCAATGGAAAGGCAGATTTAGTGGGTTATACTGATTCAGACTGGGCTGGTGATCTTGATGACCGCAAATCCACATCCAGTTATGTCTTCCATCTTGGTTCTAGCCCTGTTGTTTGGTCCAACAAAAAACAAGCAGCAATTGCCCTTTCTTCTATAGAAGCAGAGTACTGAGGTGTTGTTAATGCTACTACCGAGTCTATTTGGATTCGACAGATTTTATCAGAATTTAGTTTACAACAAGTGCATCCCACTGTAATCTGGTGCGATAATCAGAGTGCTATCCATATTTCCAAGGAACATGTGGAGCATCAATGCACCAAGCATATAGAAGTTCACATGCATTTCATTCGATAATTGATTCGTGAAAAAAATATTGGTTTGCAATACTGCATGACTGAATTGCAGGTTGATGATATATTCACTAAACCTTTGGCACAAACTAAATTTGTTCAACTTCGTGCCTTACTTGGGGTCAAGGACATTGTCCTCTAGGGAGGTAGTCTCAGTTCTCCTCCATATTTTCCTATTTATGTTTTGATAATTTTGTACATGGGTACCTTAGCAGGCCTTGTTGCCAGGACCCATTTTTTTCTATTTCTATGTATTCCTCCTCTCGCTTAAGGGGGTGTTGGTGTATGTCGCACTTAAGCTCACATCGGTGAGTAAAGTCGGATGGTATAGCTCTCAACCACTTGCATTGAATGTTGGGCTCTCCTTCTTCATTTGCACAGTGTTTTTTGTTACTTTATATACAACAATTTTTAATATAACAAGTTCAGTACATCTTCTTTTGCTCTCGAGCTGTCTCTCTGTCTCAATTTTATCTCTGCGTTCATGCTCTCTGCTGTCCCTGTTTTGTATGGAGTTTTAGTTAAACTAGATCCCTGTGCATTGTTTAAATCCACACATAAACTAGACCACAAAACGCAAATTGCCCAAATACTGTCTTTGTCTCCCCTCAAGTGATCTTTGTCTTTGATGAGTTTTTTTTATAAGCATAGATCTATTTTTTATCCAGAAAAATAATTAAAAAAAATTCATACATACCTAAAAAATTAAAATTTATTAATGTAAATTAAATTTTTTTAGTTTAAAAAAATCAATACTTTATAAGCTAGACATGATTTTTTTGAATACTTTTTTATTTTTTAATGTAATTTTAGGTTATTTTATGTTATGTTATGTGACAACATCCTCCATACCAGGTTATCAGCATAGCTCCATTTTAAACCCGCATTTATAAAGCAATTAAAGACATTTAATTTCTTGAGATGTATTTTTTATTTTAACTTAAATTTTTTACACCTCTAAACATAAAATTTGATCTCTCTTCATGCTTCATGGATCTAGTTTAAAGATGTATTATTGTTTTTATTTTAATTTTATTACTCAAAATAGATTTTTTAAATGACTTTTTATATGGTTTTAGATTTTTTAATTACTTTTTATGTGGTTTAAAATTTTTATTTTATAAGTTATCTTGAATTTTTTTAATTATTTTTTATTTTATGAGTGGACATGAATTTTTTTAATTACTTTTTATTTTTGGTACATCACTTTAACTATTACTTTATGTGATACTAGGCTCTAGAGCACCTCCCTACTATCAATGTAAGAATCAAATAATGAAGTAGTCATTGGAGTGACTTAGAGTAGTATCCAAAATTTGGGAGTCTCATTATGGTAGCCATAATCATCTTTGTTATCGATTTTATAAGAAAGAGGCACCGTAAGAGAAACTTACACTTAATACATGCATGGGAGAAACTCGAAAATTTGGTAGTTTGGTTATGGTAACCATAATTATCATTGTTATTGATTTTATAAGAAATAAGTGGTGTTCGAGAAACTTACACTTAATGCATGAGTGGGAGAAACTTGAACTTAATGCATGCATGGGATCAATAGATGCAAAGGTAATACCATACCAAACACTTCTATTCTCATCAATCACATACCATGTTGTCCTTGGCTTAAGCCATAGCAATGATACACTCTTGATCTAATTTAGACGAGATTGCTTAGATATCTTGTGAATTAATGCTTGGAGCCATTAACATGACAAGACTCTTTCATTTATGTTGCTTTTCATTCTCCTCCTTTAAGAAACTAGAGTGCCCTTACTTTGTTGTCTATTATTTGAAGGAGATCATAGAGCCCAGCCCCGAACAACCAACCAACTACCTTGAGGAATCTAAAATATGTTTAAGAAAAGGTTAATTAGTTCAAAGAAGGAGGATCCAAAATGGAGAAGTGCCTCTATCTAAAATGCCCAAATTTCCAAAATTCATAAGTCTATCATACCCATTCTCACAAAATCACTGCACTATAAAAGAGATGTCTTAGACTAATTTAGCTTCTTTGTGAGTATGAGTGAAGTGTGATGAACTAATCCAATGTAAAATATGCCAAAGCATTACTTTATCATCGTGAAGTAGCACATATTAGAGGTACCATTAACCCTCAACCAGCCAATGACCAAGTTGCCCAAGCATTAGGGCCGCAAGGCTAATAAATGCACTCCATCATTGCCAAGCTTGCAAGTAGTTATGCAGGAATTGATACTCATAAATCATAAATTATTAGTTAATTTGTTAAATGTAAATGTGTATGTTTATAATCAAAATTAATTTAGTTTTTGGTTTATTTGATCGTCATTCCAAAAATGGAGTATATTTTTTATTTACAAATTAAAGTGTTTTGACTGTATGTTAATTCAATTTTATGGTATACAAAAATTTATTGTTTTTAGACAAATAATTTATTAAATTGAATTTTTTGAAAATTAAAATTAAATTTCATTTATGGTGGTTTTGAATTGGTGAAAGATATTACTTTCTATAATGTTTTGATTTTAACGTAATCAATTTTTATAAATTATATTTAACATTTTTATTAGAATACTTAATAATATATTTTATCAAAATATATTTAATGTTTTGATGTGAGGTTCTCTTAAAAACATAAATAATATATAAAATTTAGTTACATAAAAAATCAAAACATGCATGGAAAATAATCTCTTTGACTAATAAAAAAATAAAATCAGTAAAATTTTACAATACTTTATTTGTTTTCTCATTTTTTATATTGAACATAAAATGTATTTTTAATAAAAAATAAATAAAATAAAATTTAAAAATATATATTTTAATTTTTTTTCTTAATTTTTATATTCAATATAAAATTATTTTTATATTTGATAAAAATCCATAATTATGTAACATATTCACTTGTCGATATTTTTTGCTTTTTATAAATTATATTTTCACTATAATAATAATAATCTAATTTATAAAAGTGTGTATACTTTATCAATTTTAGATTTAATTCTATAATTTCTATAAAAAAACATATTATTAAACATTAAACTCATTTAAACTAAACTAATTGTATAAAAATAAATTTCATAAAGATTTTTACTTACCTATAATACATATAAACATTATTTTTTAAACCTAAATTGTTATGTTTTATATATTTAAAATTCAAATTTAAATAAAAAACTAAGTTTTGTGTATACCAAACAAAAATTATGAACTTTTATGTATTTAAAATTAAAAAACTATTGACTTTTATATATTTAAGATTCATATAAAAATGTGTATAAGAAATGTTCAAATTCAAATATAATTTTGTATTTAAGATTAAAAAATTATTGACTTTTTAATTCAAATAAAAATGCATTTATGAAATTTTCAAATTCAAATATAATTTTATATTTAAGAAATTGAAATTAAAAAACTATTGACTTATTTTATATTTAAGAAATTAAAATTAAAAAACTATTGACTTATTGACTTATTACATATTTAAAATTCTTATTAAAATATAATTTCATATATAAAAAAATGTTCAAGTTCAAATATATTTGGTAGCTTTCTTAAAATTACAAAACTATTGACTTATTGACTTTTTACATATTTAAAATTCTTATTAAAATATAATTTCATATATAAAAAATGTTCAAGTTCAAATATATTTGGTAGCAAAGCACATTTCTTTTAGAAATGTTTAATGTAGTGGTTGTACATGGTTTAAAAGAGTGATTCCTAGAAATATAGTAGCAAAGCACATTTCTAAAGAAATGTTTAATGTAGTGGTTGTATATGGTTTAAAATAGTGATTCTTAAAAATGTTTTATTATTTTTAGAAATGTTTTAATATGATGATGATGATAGTGGTGGTTCACGTCCACTCAGATCAAACTTTGGTTTATGTAATCAAAAGAAACAAATTATTTAGTTTGTTTTAAAATAGTATTTCTATGCTCAAAGAGCTTGGAGAGAAGTGTCCTGAGCTCACTATAATTTTGACAAGTTACAAGGCTAGGAAGGTCGGGATTACAACAAAGATTATGAAACTGAGATCTAATGTGGGTGTAAGCAGGGCATTCTAAGAGGAAGTGTTTTTCATCCTCAATGTTCATATTCTCACAGAGATGGCAAATCCTTTCTACCCATGGTGTTTTAGGAACTCCCCAACGACCAGTTTCACTATGAAGCTCATGAGAGTTTGTTCTTATCTTGGCTATATTAATTTTTTTCTTTGAACTAGTTAAAATCAAGAGATACTTTTGATCTTATAGAGTAGGGTTGATGACCTCCTTATAATAACTTAATTTTCTTTTATCCTCTAAATCTTTCTCACACCACATTTTCTCCTTAAACTTAAAAGTGACAATATTTTTAATGTTATTTATATTTTGCAATGCAACATTTTCGTTGATCTCCCAACGGTTTAACCAAGCCCTGATATCTTTATACCAACCTCGCTTGAGCCTTAGGTGGTTTTGGTTGGACTTTAAAGCTAGTTTAGGAAGTCTATGGTCTCCCATGTTATTGATTGTGTGATTGTATAACAGGAGCCTAGTCATAGCTAGGCTCTCAATAGGGGAAAGACCCACTTCTATAAGGAGAATAGGGTAGGGTGTATTGCTTTTAATTTTGAGGTTATACGTTATAAAACGCTTTTGGATTTGCTCAATCTTTCTCCAGGATTCTTTAGAGATGCTGCATCCCCAAACCTCACATCCATACAAGATAATAGGAATGACTAAAGTTTCAAAGAGGAGCTTCTTTTTATCCCACACCACAAGGTTTGCTTCTTCACATTTATTTTCAAGACCAAAATAAGCTTTCCAACCTCCATTAATTATTTTCTTAATGCTATAGTTCCAGTTGAGCTTGTGATGAATATCAATTCCTAGGTATTTGCAAGAAGACACTTCCTCCAAGTTCCTATTGTCATAAACAAAATTAGCGTAAGTGTCCTTCTTGGATTTGATAATCATAATTTTGTTTTGTCAGTGTTAATAGTCACACCCATGGTAGAGAAAAAATCCTTAAGAAGTCTTAGTTGCTTATCAAGATCAGATGGACACCTTGCCAGAATAACAATATCATCGGCATAGAGAGGAAGGATGATGACTATTCCACCTAAGATCGTACCAGCACAGCCTGCTACCTCTAAACAACCTTTTAGCTTATCTATGTAAATGCCAAAAAGGGTGGGGGAGAGGGGGCAACCTTGTTTAACTCTGATATTACACTTAATATTTTTCGACCACCCCTCGTTGGTCTTAAACTTAGCAATGACCTTCTCGTATAACCTTATTGCGGTGGCTCTCAACTCGAAAGGAACCTTTAGCTCTTCTAATCTATTCCATATGTTATTTCTAGGTATCGTATCGAAAGCCTTTCTAAAGTCCACGAAGCAACAAAAGAGATTGGATTTATCATTACAACACTCCTCCACAATTATCCTAAGCATAACGAGATGGTCCATTGTAGAGCGCTGCCTTCTAAAACCCACTTGGCCTTTAGCCCGCTTACCTTCACTTTCAAGCGAAATGCTAATCTTCTTTTCCAAAATAATACCATACAACTTGGCTAAGAGAGGGATAATCATAATTGTACAGTAATTAGAAGGGTTGTTTGTATCCCCACTTTAAAAATAGGGATAATGAGGCTTTGAGTCCAAGGTTTAGGGAACCCTTCCTTGACCACTTGATTGAAAAGCTTGTGGATGTGAGGGTTGAGGACATGACCTCCAATTTTTAAAATTTATGCCTGGCAACCTTCGATGTCCTTAGATTTTCCATTTGCTAGACGCTTAACCCCAAAATCTATGTCTTCTAATGAGAAAAATTATTCTGTTGTGAGCAGGCTTTCAAAGCTATCTATGTCGTTTGAAGATTCATAAAGCTTTTTAAGATAGGAATTCCAATTGTGTAAAGAAATTGTATTATTATCTTTAGTTTTTCTAGTTAGAATCTACCTCCAGAATTTCTTAGGAGCCACCTTAGAGAGGTGTAAGAGATTTTCTTGTCTTTTACGAATATATTGCATTTTTTTCCTTTTAGTTAGGGCTTTGTATATTTTTATCTTGTCAGTTTTAAGAGACTCATCAAGAGACTCCTTAATTTCTTTCCTCGCACTTTTACAATCTTGATCATACCAAGGGTTGGTTTTGCTATTTCTTTTATTACTTGAAACTTCAATTGAGAACTTGTTAATAGAATATGAGAGGGTTGTGGTAAAATTATGATAGAGGTCTTCTATTTTGTCTATACTTGAAAAAGGAAGCAAATTATCTTTTAATTCATTTAGAAAAAGATTACTTTTATTTCTATCAAAGATCAAGTTTTTTTAACTATGAGGATTATCTTCTATAAGATCTCTATGCATGACAAAATTGAGAGTTACAATTAAAGGTCTATGATCTGAGTCAGGCTCGTGGTCATTTAAGATGTCAAAATTTATTTCTTTGTTGTATAAAGGGATATCGGAAATAACATAGTCCACCACGCTACTACCAAGCCCATGGATAAAATAGTTGAAAAACTTGATAAAAATAGTTAAATATTAAAAATATATAAGTAAGAGAATGACTATTTCATTTAAATACACATCAAATATATAGGTAAAAGAATGACTATCCCATTTAAATACTATATGTGTAGTAGATACTTTTATTATCTTTAAAAAAATGTATAATAGTGATATAAATTAATACACTATTTTTTGTATATTAATATTATAAAACAAAGTTGTTAAAGGAAAGTATGATATAAGAACTAATTAAATAAATAATTGTTAGAAATTAAAATTTAAACATCAAGTAGTTAAATGTGATTAATTATAAATCAATATTGATGTTATCTAATTGAATATGGATGGAATTCTTGGGAGGTAAGTTTCACACTCTCTCATATTGACTAAAGTAATATGTTTATTTGGTAATGGGAGAGGGTTTTGGATGCTAGGGTTTCCTCAAGCGATCTTTAGGGGTGTTTTCATACTTGATCTCAGGAGTGCAAGAAGGTGAATCTGATCGTAGCAAAAGAATGGAGGTGGAGAAGTGGGAGGGGGTGGGGGGTTCGGACCCCTCCCCAAAGGATCATGGTGCATAAGGGGTGGAGGCACATAGGAATGAATCGGGGACAAGAATGGACGGAGAAGGTTTGAACTATAAATGGGGACGCATTAAGGTGGATGGGGAAGGAGGAGGTCGCGACAATGTATCCCAAAGGTGGCAAGGATTATGACCTTGCAAATCAAATCAGAGAAAATACAATACATGAAGGATCACGCCTTGATCGTTAAGTTCATAGGAATTTAGTCGTCAAAAAAGGCATTGAGTTGGTGGATTAATGTAACATGGAAACCGCAAGGACACTATGATCTAAGAGTTATTTCATGGTTTTTTTTTAACCAAGAAGATAGGGATCATATCTTTGAGGGAGGTCCATATTTCTATTACTCGCTGGGTGTGTTCCTTCGTCCCCAATGAGAGCGGAGCATTTTAACCAAGATAAAGAAGATCTCACAATAACATTGGTGTGGATCTGGATGTACTCACTTTCATGCAAGTATTAGGACCCAAAGACCTTAGTAGATATTGGTAATTCTCTAGGAGATTTTGTAAAGGTTTAAGAACAGACTAAAGTAGTGAGGTACACCTCGTATGCAAGGATATGTGTTTATATGGACATATCTAAGGAACTTCTGAAGGCTATAAAAATATAATGGGATGATGAAGATTGGCTACAGATGCTTGATTATGAGCATATTATATTGTACTGATGCAGGTGATGCCATGAGCATGGTCATCTTTTTGGGACTTACCTATGAATAATCCCCCCTAGTAGAAGCAAAAAGAGGAGAAGGATGCAGATGGTTTTACAAGGGTCACTTCCTGAAAAGGGTAGGGGAGACATCAGGTGGGTCTAGATCTTGGTAAAAACCCTACAACTCACAATAGCTTTGATGTCCTGAACAAGATCCAAGATAATGAGATGGATCCAAAAGATATAGGAAATGGTAGTCAAATGGGGCAACCATGAGGAGATGCAATAGATAACCCTAGGGGGGAAGATCCACAATCAAATTCTAAGCAGGAAACATAGGAGGATGTTGTTAAGGTAGAGGATGAAGATGAGGATATGGAGCTGGGTTAACCGAATTTGGATGGAATAGTGGAGGCGTGTGCTAACAAGACTAAGGGATACATTCCCTTCCAGCAGGTGCAACTTCTCCATGAAGCAATTCTAAAATCCAAGCCCCATATATCTATGAGGATTGGTTCAAGGAATAAAAATAGAAACAAAATAAAATACAAGGAGGAAAGAGACAAGAGGGGAAGGAGAAGCAACAAGCAAAGAATAGTGTAGGTAGGTGCCATGTTAATGGATTCAGTCCAATACCCTACCATCAAGGTGGCTCTAGCGAAAACTAAAACCCTTTCCCAATGAAGCTAGTTTCATGGAATATAAGGGGAGCAAATAGTCCCTAGAAGGCAAGGCTTTTGAAGAGGAAAATCATGAAGGAGAATATGCTGATAATGTTCATTCAAGAAACTAAATGCTTGGAGGATATGATGAAGGAGAGCAGACGAAAAGTTTGGCAAGGTAGTGAAGCAGTAGCCGTAGATGCTAGAGGAACGCCAAGATGCCTAGTGATACTATGGAACCCGAGGGAGGTTTTCCTATTCAATTTTTTGGATACTCTGAGGATTATTTTGGTGGAGTTCCAAATACTTGGCTCCTTAGTGAGTGGGGTGTTAACAAATGTATACGAACCTCAGTTTCACCACCAAAAGCTATATTTTTATGTCTTTAGAGAACCTAAGAGGATGGGTGGATATGAATCACTGGATCATAAGGGGATATTTTAACATGAGAACTTTCCTATTAGAAAAGAAGGGGGGAAACCGAAGGTTGGAAGCAATAAATCAGTATTTAGAGGACCTATTAGAAAGGTTAAATGTGGTAGATATGGAAACATGGAATTACCTATTTACCTGGAATAATAAAATAAGAGGCATTTCACCTCACAACTAGATCATATTTGGTCTCTAAATCAATCTTAGCCCATAGGGGAGAAATCGCGACTCTTGTGTTTCCATCGACAAGTTTGAATTAATGGCCTATTAGCTTTATGTGGAGAAAGAGTGGAATCTAGGCGAGACACCCTTTCTGCTTTGAACAATTTTGGCTTTCCCACCCAAATTTCAAAAGCATGGTGCAACAATGGTGGGAGTATTTCAAGGTTCCTAGAGGGTCGTGCATATAAATTTTTTGATAGAAGTTGAAAACAATAAAGCAACGATTAAGAGTCTGGAATAAGGAGGTGTTTGGAAACATATTTTAGGACACGTAATATATAGAGAAGAAGATGGAGGAGATCCAACTTAGGAGGATGCAACAAGGCTATGATGAGGGGCTTATGGAAGAAGAAGCTCTGGTGTTATCTCAATTCAAGTGGGGGAAAATTAGGAGGAGATCCAATGGAAGAAGAAGTGAAGGAATCAATGGTTGAAGGATGGAGAGTGTAACGTCCCCATGCCTCTGACTGGAAAAGGAGACGTGACCCAAGCTTTGACCACCCGGGCTAACCGCCCATGAACATGTACATGCATAAAAATTGCCGAAACAGAATGCTTAAACGAGACTTTGAACTAGAATATGCACACATAAATATTTATCATGCACAGATGCAATTATTCAACATTCACAGCTACAATTATATGTCTTGCACAGCGGAATTAACCTGCATTCCTTCAAGCATTCATTTAACATGTTCGTCATTTTCATTAACAGAAAATATAGTTGCAGAAGTAAAAATGGACAAGATCACTTATCTTATGATGAACTCATTCCGCAACCAGCTACGTCGCTGC
Source organism: Pseudotsuga menziesii (assembly GCA_001517045.1). NCBI lineage: Eukaryota > Viridiplantae > Streptophyta > Pinopsida > Pinales > Pinaceae > Pseudotsuga > Pseudotsuga menziesii. Next base: position 55,084 of record LPNX011114439.1, read on the forward strand.
AACGTTCCACCCAACCATAGGCCAGCGTGCTCCTTAATCTCCTAGCAACGCTGCCACCCCCGAGCTGGGCATGATTCTCCAAGGAATAAGGGAACTAGCAGGCTTACACATAGCCAAGGATATACAAACACACAGCCAATCCAACAAAGTTGGGTTTATCAAGCCATCAAGGAGTTGGGAAAGGCTCAATGCTAAGCTGGCGAGCTCATTACAGAGCTAGGAACACCTACACTAGAACTAGCCTGACCTCTAAAACATCCACACACACCCAACACAAGGAATCAGTCCCTTCTCTGCTACACAGTCCCTCAGGCCCTGCATTCCCTTCCAGTGCTATTCAGGGGTGATGGGGAAGAAGGCTAGCCCTCTAGCTCTGTCTGTGTGGTTTCCAGCCACCAGGTTTATCAAGCAAACCAAGCCCCCATCCCTGCTCCCAATACAGTCTGAAGACCAACCATTGCACTCAAGCAATTAATTTAGCTGTCATAGCTTAAACAGGGAAACAATTCCTGAGTCATTCTTCGCCCTATCGTGGCCAAAATGACTCTTAAGAGAATTTACAACAGTTCCCAAACACAACAGCAAACACAATTCCAACAGGGGAAAAATCAACAATCTGTCTAGGACAATGAAGCAAGCAAAACAAAGGAATTACACAGACCCCCACATAGTTCTTAAGCGTGAAAATGACTTCCTACAGGAAATCGTGGGTGATAGTGGCCAAACGGCTCCCGACTTGCTACGTGAGATCCAGCAGAGCAATTGCTTATGCGTGAGGATGAATGACTCCGTCCCAAAGCGTAGAGAAGCCACAATGAAACACCCTGTAACGTGGGGGAGCCACAGCAGCCCACAAATCAATCCGTGAGGGATGCATACACTCACTCCATCCGCAAAATTTGTAGAGGAACAAAACTGCGTGAGTGAATCCCCGGAATAATCCCACGCGTGAGTGTATAAATGAACCGAAAATGGTCCCCGCGTGAGGACGAACAACAATGGCGAGGACGCGAATTTGGAGGGCGTGGGTGTTCAGCACAGGCGTGGAGAGAAGAATGTCTGCGTGAGATATGATAGTCATTTTTTCCCATCCATAGTGAAGTCAACAATGGTTGAGTTTGCATGTGGGTGAGGACTGACAGTACTGCCGCCCCACTCCCAAAGACCATAACTGCCTCAACCACAAGCATCCATTCTTAATGAAAGTGGTTGGAATAAACAGGGGAAGAAGACACATGGATTTTTCTACCCCATTGGCCAAGGTTTGACAAATCCCCCCCCCCCCCCCATCCTTATCCTTGTGAAAATCATGCCCCTTTCTCATTTTAATTGTCGCGATCGTAGCTGGTAGGGTTCATTTAATTAATTATAGATGCATATTTACATGATGACAAACATAATATATGCCGCATGCCCCGATATACCATCGGTGACAATTTTGAATCCAAAACATAGCATAATCGATCAATGGTGGGGCCTTGGCATTTAGCTCCACTCCACACCGTGATCATTTACAATATATACATCATGTACATTTAATGCAACGGGGTCAAAACCGGGGTGTTACATTCCCCTCCCCCTTCAATAGAACTGTCCTCAGTGCTTCACAAAATTGAACAAAATGCTACACTGGTATTGCCTCAGTGTTTCGCAAAATTGAACAAAAATGGATGTGCCAATCGCATGCCATCCTCCAGCTCCCATGTAGCCTGTTTAGGTTCGAAGTGCTCCCATTACACCTTTACCTGAACTATGGCTCGGTTCCGGAGCATTGTGACCTTCCTGTCGAGGATGCGCATTGGCTCGATTCGGAACTCTCCCTCGGGTTCCACCTGAATCACATCCTAATTTATCACATGGTTAGGATCATGTACATATCTCTTAAGCAAAGAAACATGAAAAACATTATGAGCTCTAGTGCTAGCAGGTAATGCAAGTCTATATGCAACTGGCCCTATTATTTCAAGCACTTCAAACGGCCCACAGTAGCTCGATGACAACTTGGCACAACCACCAAGCTTCAAGGAACTCTTCCTTGCCCTCACTCTAAGGTAAACATGATCCCCAACACTGAATTCCCTGTTCACCCTATGCTTATCTGCATAGCTTTTCTTTCTGTCCTGTGCTGCTTTCAGCTTCTGCCTGATCTTTACCACCTCTTGCTCCATCTCCTTGAGTAATTCTCGCCCAAGCACAATCCTGTTCACTGGATTATCCCAAGTCACTGGTGTTCTACACCTTCTTCCATACAAAGCTTCATACGGACTCATCCCCAAGGATGCTTGCTGTCCATTGTTATAAGCAAACTCTACAAAGTGCAAGTAATCTTCCCACTTGGTTGGTTTGTCCATCACGTACATGCGAAGCATATCTTCAAGCACCTGATTAACTCTCTCTATCTGCCCATCTGTCTAAGGATGGTATGCAGTGCTGAAGTTTAGCTTTGTACCCAAATCCGCAAACAACCCCTTCCAAAAATTGGAAGTGAACTTGACATCTCTGTCATAGACTATTACCTTAGGCAATCCATGCAATTTGAATATCTCCTTCATGAATATCTTTGCAATGTCATCCGTCTGATGCGCAGACTTCATTGGTATAAAATGTGCTGCCTTTGTCAACTTGTCTACCACAACCATGATGGAATCATGTTGTCTCCAAGTCATCGGCAATCCTGTAATAAAATCCATGGAAATAACTTCCCATTTCCATTTCAGAACTGGCAAAGGCTGCAACAAACCTGCTGGATGTTGATGCTCAACCTTTACCTGTTGACATTTCATACACCTTGAAATGTATTCAGCCATGTCCTTTTTCATTCCTAGCCAAAAGTACTGCTTTCTAGCTGTAGCAATTGTCTTCTGATATCCTGGGTGACCAGAATATGGAGCTTGATGGATTTCATCCATAACAACTATCCTCAAATCTGCTACCTTCGGAATATAAATTCTGCCTTTATAAGTGAGAAGTCCATCTTCTTCCAATTTATATCCCTCATACCTCTTCTCAAGACTTTGCAGCTGCAATTTGTCTTTTACCTGCTCATACAGTTCATCTCCAGCAGCATGATCAACAATCTGCTGTCTCAAATCTGATTGGCAAATACTAAGAGATGCCGCATTCATTTCCTGCACCTTCCTACTGAGTGCATCAGCTACCTTATTTTCCTTTCCCTTTATGTGCTTGATTTCAAAATCAAACTCACATAAAAATTCCAGCCATCTTGCTTGCCTAGCGTTCATAGTAGGCTGATCAAACAAATATTTTAGTCCACAATGATCCGTTCTGAGCTCAAATCTCCTGCCCATCAAGTAATGTCTCCACATCTTGAGAGCATGTACTATGGCTGCAAACTCTAGATCATGAGTGGCATAGTTCTTCTCATGTTCCTTCAGCTTTCTTGACTCATAACATATCACGTGGTTGTCCTGCATAAGGACTCCTCCAAGCCCTTGTCCGCATGCATCGGTACACACCACAAAATTTTTCTCGGGATCTGCAACCTTCAATACTGGTGCAATAGTGAGAAGATTCTTCAACTGCTGGAAGCTTTCTTCACACCTCGATGTCCATTCGAACTTCATCCCCTTCTTCTACAAAGAAGTGATGGCATGTGCAACTTTGGAGAATCCCTCAATGAATCTCTTGTAGTATCCTGCAAGTCCCATGAAAGAACTCACATCTATCACATTTCTTGGAGTAGGCCAATTCATAATGGCTTCAATCTTTTCAGGGTCCACGGATATACCCTCCTCTGAAATAATGTGACCCAAATACTGAATTC
>LPNX011114439.1:58996-125150 GCA_001517045.1 Pseudotsuga menziesii
AACTGGTGCTGCTCCTGGCACAAGTTCAATAGTGAAATCAATGTCTCGCTTTGGAGGAAGCCCTGGAATCTCATCAGGAAACACATCCCTGAATTCCTGTAACACCTGATAGTCCTCCAACCTAGGAGTTTCATCTCTTGATGTGTCCACAATATGAGCTGCATACAACTGGCAACCCTTCTTACATAACTTCTTTAACTGCATTGCTGAAACCTGCCGTACTGAAATCACCTTTGGAATACCTTTCACAGCTACTAGGTTCCCTTAGAACATCATAGGAACCAAGAGGTAGAACATTCATATCTACACAAGTGACCAATCCATTCATGACCAATGGACATCTCTCTACCACTTCACTGACCTTCCTCTTAGTTCCAGTGGCTAACTGAACTAACCAAGACTTCCTATGCTTTACTTTCTTAAAAGCACAAATCTCCACTACTCTAGGAGTAATGTAACTGTGCGTAGAACCGAGGTCAATCAAAATAGAAATAGATTGCTCAACAATCTTACCTACTACTTCAACCACAACTGACTGGTGATCTGCTTGGCGGTCCTCCAGTGCTGCATAAATTCTAGGGACTGCCCTTGCTACTTGAACCACTGTTTCTGCTTCCCGAACGTTATAAGCTGGCCTTGCACTCTCATTCTCGAGTGGACAATTCCTGCGCATGTGGGGTCCCCCACATTTCCAACATTGAAGTGGCCCTCTATTCTGTTGTGGATCCTTAAGCTTTTCTCTTGTCACTCCAACAAGATTACTCGCAGCTTGGGATGGCTGCTTCTGCTGGTTCTTGAAGTTAGAAGGTTTGAAACCTTTCTTCCTTTGGTCAAACTTCTTGTTCTTCTTGTCCTTCCATGCCTTATGGTAATCAGGTTTACCTTTGCTTTGCTCATAGCAATACTTAGCCTTTCTTATTGCTTCTTCAAGAGTTCTAGGTTCATAAAACTCAATTCAATCTTTGTAAGACTGAGGTAATCCACTCAAAAAACGCTAGACCTTTACTTTTTCATCTCTGATGTATCGGACATACCTCAATAGCTCCAAAAAATTATTTGCATACTCTTCCATGGTCTGCTGTCCCAATCTTAGCTCATGGAACTCCTTAATCTTGTCATCATAATACCTGTCAGAGAGGTATTTCTGCTTGAAATACTTCTTGAACTGTTTCCACTTAAGTCTCCTTTCACTGATCCTCTTCACTTGCTTGAAGTGTTCCCACCAAATGGATGCTCTTCCATTTAGATTGAATATGGCAACTCTTTCCTTCATGTTTCCTGAATAATCATGCACTTGAAAGTACTTCTTAATACCAAGAAGCCAAGATTTAGCCTCTTGTCCAGTCTTTACCTCACCATCAAACATAGGAGGTTTAGCTTTCTTAAATTCATCCCGAGAGCGATCCCTATGGTGTCTCTTTCTTTTTCTTTTATGAGAAGAGGAACTTGAATCCCCGCTGGATTCTTCAGAATCAGATGATCCACTAGAAGTTCTTCTCCTTCTCCTAGTACTGCTCTTACTGCCTTCTGGCCTTATGGTACCTCGCCCAGAGTCTATCTTTCTTTGCAAGTCTGACAAACTCTGCAACATTGCAGCATTCAACTAATGCTGCTCTTCCTGGGATTTAATTAAGCTTCTCATGGTAGCTGCAACATCTGACGGTGTCTCTTGGAATCTCCTTCCATTAGACTCTATGTCATCATTTCTATTACGGACATTTTCTCCCATGGCATCTTTTGCTCGCTCATAGGAATCCCGAGCATCATACCCATCATGGGTTCTCATGACTGAACCGCAACTTACTTACCAAACTGCACTACCTGGAATACTTCTCTTGAAGGTGACTATGATTCTGCAAACGTGTTAATAACACAATTGTTAGATGCATAACATTGATATAAATCATAATCACTTACCTTTTCCGGGAATGACCATAAAATAACAATTTGCCCAAACACACAAAATTTTCTTCATTAAGAACGTCTATCTGAGGGGGACGACGGGGGTCAAGGGGGCTTGCCCCCTTGTGGCTTCCCTGCGCCACTGCAGGGCGGGTCGATGGTAACGCCCTCATTTTTTTTTTGTAAATATTTAATTTTCGCGCAATCTGGCGCATTAGATCACTGCCAATTTTCTCCTTCTCAGCCCATGAAAATCCACTGAAAAACCACTGAAAATCCTCTGAAAAACAACTGAATTTTCCTTTGTTCAATTGGGTCTCTCCCCCATTATTCTTCCACATAATCGGCTCTCGGAACCACTATTTCTTCCGCAACGGCGGCTCTCAGAACACTTTCGCTTCCGCAACGGCGGCTCTCAGAACACTTTCTCTTCCACAACGGCGGCTCTCAAAACACTTTCTCTTTCGCAACGGCGGCTCTCGGAACCATTCTTCCTTCCGTAACGACGGCTCTCGGAACACTTTCTCTTCTGCAACGACGACTTTTTACTTAGAAAAATTTTCAACTCTCAGCATCGGCGGTCTTTCCATATCGGAAGTCAAATATCTTTGGCTTCCACAACGGCAGCACACCAAAGGCCAACTCCTTTCGACGGCCGCTCTTTACTTAGAGAAATTTTCAACTCTCGGCGTTGGCGGTCTTTCCATATCGGAAGCCAAATGACTTTGGCTTCCGCAACGACGGCACACCAAACGCCAACTCCTTCTGACGGTCGCTCTTTACTTAGAGAAATTTTCAACTCTCGGCGTCGGCGATCTTTCCATATCGGAAGCCAAATGACTTTGGATTCTGCAACGGCGGCATACCAAAGGCCAACTCCTTCCCATGACCGCTCTTTACTTAGAGAAATTTTCAACTCTCGGCGTCGGCAGTCCTTCCCCATCGGAAACTTAGTGGTTTGGACTTCCGCAACGGCGGACGGGAAATCGCTAACTCTTCCGCTACAGCGGAAGTCTTTCCCACTGGCGTCCTGACTGATCTACACTTCAACTGTTTTCTTTTGCATTTTCTAGTCTGATTTCTGCTGCGCAGAAGGAACACTACCTCTGTCACTACATCATTCAAGGCTCATTCAGGCCCATGCTTGCAACATGAGCTCTGATACCACACTGTAACGTCCCCATGCCTCCGACTGGGAAAGGAGACGTGACCCAAGCTTTGACCACCCGGGCTAACCACCCATGAACATGTACATGCATAAAAATTGCCGAAACAGAATGCTTAAACGAGACTTTGAACTAGAATACGCACACATAAATATTTATCATGCACAGATGCAATTATTCAACATTCACACCTACAATTATATGTCTTGCACAGCAGAATTAATGTGCATTCCTTCAAGCATTCATTTAACAAGAAAGCCTATGGAAATATACTAATTTAGTTCAATTATTTTATCCTTATGGTATCCTTACTTATTGACATGGGACCTTGAATGATATGTAAGTAATTTGATCAAGTAACCGGTAAATCCACCTAGGTATAAATGTAGTAGATACCGACTAGAAATAATACTATGTTTGGATATTGTAACCTCAACATCTAACCTCATATGAAAATGGCATCCCTTAGGTGGTAAGCTAAAATTGATTACTAGTGCACTTGAATCCATTGAAAGAAACTCACTGCCCCCATCCTTCTAGAAATAAACCTCACAATCAATGCATTGTAAGCCATCCTTATTACATTATTTAACTTGATTTAACTTCATGTCATCCACTGGAACAATAGGCTATTATACATGGTCGATTTCATGGTATAACCTCTCAACCTCTTTATTTGTATCAAGTCATTTTCCTTGTGAACTTTCCATTCATCAAAGGATTGTAAGTATGAATATTTGGTTGATCACAACCATTTTCCTTCATCTGCTCCACTAGTGCAAGATAAATAACAACTTTGCCTCCTTTGCAATGTCCGTTATTCAAGGTAGTATATGTTACTTAATTTGGTGTCAATCATTTTCAGTTAGGGATGATGGTTAAGGGAATACTTAATGATAGATTAGATGAAATTTTGGTTCTATATACCCATCTTTTTCTCTGATCTAGCTACAAGATTGTCACAGTTCACTAATTCATATAACAAATGTTGTAGGAATTAGAAAGGTGTCCTAATTTCCATCATTAACACTTGCAATACTAGGTATATGCCAATAATTTGTTTGATAATTATAAAGATATGGAGGGTTGACATTGTAGGTTAAAAGTTATACTTATAAGGAGATGGGGGTCACATCATATTCATATGGTCCATCAAGCAAGTTATCAGATTTTCATTAGGAGAATAGTTTCAATGGTATAATACTGGTCTAAAAAACATAGGTTAATGGTTCAAATTCCTTTTATCTTTATAAGAATTGCATATGGTTGGAAGAGGTACTCATGATAAAAATTCTTAATATTTAAAAGGATTATATAGGTTCTTGTATATTTTCTCTAAGTAGGACCTTAACCAATGTATTAATGAATATTTGTCAAACTTATGGAGATCATATAGGATTAAATGTAACACTGTATATCTCTTCTCATTATTATAATATCCCAGGTTACCTAATTGATATGCCAATTAAGAAAGTAGCTTTGTAAGGCATACCACAATTGAAATTTTAGCTCATATGATCTTCACGAGAAGAGAGATCATAAATACAACCAAGAAAAAAACAAGAAATAATTGTTTGAATGCTTATGATAGATCTCTTAGTAAGGGAAGAAACAATAATGATTCATATCATGATGCCAGTAGTTACAAATAACAGATAAAAGAGAAAATATCTTGTGTAGAATCAGAAGAGAGCCTACAAAAATAGACTAATTTAGTACAATTATTTTATCCTTATGGTATCCTTACTTATTGACATGGGACCTTGAATTATATATAAGTAATTTGATCAAGTAACCGGTAAGTCCACCTAGGTATAAATGCAGTAGATACCGACTAGAAATAATACTATGTTTGGATATTGCAACCTCAACATCTAACCTCAAATGAAAATGGCATCCCTTAGGTGGTAAGCTAAAATTGATTACTACTACACTTGAATCCATTGAAAGAAACTCACTGCCCCCATCCTTCTACAAATAAACCTCACAATCAATGCATTATAATCCATGGTTATTACATTATTTAACTTCATGTCATCCACCGACATAATAAGCTAATATACATGGTTGATATCATGGTATACCCTCTCAACCTCCTTATTTGTATCAAGTCATTTTCCTTCTGAAATCCATTCATCAAAGGATTGTAAGTATGAATATTTGGTTTATCACAACCATTTTCCTTCATATGCTCCACTAGTGCAAGATAAATGACAACTTTGTCTCCTTTGCAATGTCCATTATTTAAGGTAGTATATGTTACTTCATTTGGTTTCAATAATTTTCAGTTAGGGATGATGGTTAAGGGAATACTTTAGGATAGATTAGATAAAATTTTGGATCTATATACCCATTTTTTCTCTGATCTAGCTACAAGATTGCCATGGTTTACTAATTCATCTGGGGGGCACTATCTCAGATTCGATCATCCAAAAGATCCCATGGGAAGATATTTTGGATAGAATGAAACAAAAGTTGGAAAACAAGGTGTTGTGTCCCCTCAATTTGGAAAGTGATTTTGTTTTAGTGGAGGTGGTTCTTCAATCCATGCCAATATACCTTTTTTCTACCATGGCGGCTCCAAAAGCAGTGTTAAGAGAAATCATGAATTTACAAAAGAGATTTATATGAGGGGGTCCAATGATAAGTAGAAATGGGAATTAGTATGTTGGGATACTCTTTGTCTGCAAAAAATGAAGGGAGGCCTCAGACTTCATGATCCAGAAAAGAGTATTGAGGTTCTGGGGTGGGGGGGGGTTTGGTGGCAATGGGTGACTTATGAATCAAATCCCTGGGCCCAACCGTGGCATTGCAAGTATGCTCAGGGATGGGGTAAGCAGGATTTAATGTAATATTGAGAGAATAGAGTGGGCTCACGAATCTAGAAGACAACCAAGCAGGAGAGGGAATTTATTAGAAATCACAACTTTTGGGAAATATAGAACATAGATGTAGTGTATTTTTGGAGGTATTCATGGCAACAACTCCCTTCTATGAGTAGTAGAAACAATATTCTTGAAACATAGGATTTTTGTCAAGATAGGCAATGGATCAAGGTAAAGAATTTTTGGAAAGAAGGACAGGAGAGTGGGGCGTTTTGAAGCCGAAATCCAAGAGAATGGTGGAGAACCACCTGTCAAATGGAGGATTCTTAGGATATTTGGGGTGAGTTACATGAATGATGTATAAAAAAAGAGGAGAATCTAGACAAACTGAGATGGGGGTACCAGTCCAAGGGGACTTTCAATCTAAAAGAATCCTATGGCATCTAGACAGGATTCATGGATCTGCCAAATCAGATTGAATGGAAAATTACTTGGGGGGTCTAGTCTACAAATGAAAGTTGCGGCCTTTATTTGGCTATTAGTTAGGATTCAGATATTGAAGGGGAAGAAACTTCATAAGAGGGGGTTGATAGAGTCGACATGGTGCAGTCTTTGTGCAGGGGAAGAAGAAACCATGGATCGTCTATTGGATAATTGTAGTTTTGCTTCCAAACTTTGGTATAAAGGGGTAGAGCAATTTCATTCGTCCTCATGAGTGAGAGGAAGTCCAGACCTTACGACCTGAATAGAATTTGGTATATTTTCCCAAGTTTTCTTATTTGGGGAATATATAAAGAAAGAAATCAATGTATCTTCAGGGGAAAATTTTACTCGGAAGGAGGAGTTTGGACAATTATACAAAGTCATATTCATGAAAATTTACAGTTGAATCCCTTGGAAGAGTGGGATCTATAGGCTAATGATAATGATATGGTAATAATTTAGGTGTGGGGAATTGCTTCTCTTCCTATATGTATAGGAGGTATGTGAAGACCCAAGGTCCATCGCCCTATCCTGGATGATTGGGACGCCCCATCAAAAGGCTGCATAAAATTGAACTTTGATGGGGCATCAAAGGGTCACCTTGGTCCAGTTGGGTTTGGTAGTATCTTTTGCAATAATTGAGGTGAAATCCTCTTGGTGGTTCTAGGGTTTGCAGGTTAAGAAACAAACAACTCAACAAAGATGAAAGGTATTTTACATGGAATATCTATAGCTATAAGAAGGGATTTTGAGCCACATGTGGTGGAGGTGGATTTTGAAGTAATCCTAAAGATGGCATAAAGATTACATAATGGCCAATAGGTCTTAAAGGTATTAAATCATAGGTGCCTGGAGTTTCGACTGGAGAAATTAGTAATTTTATTAAGTGAATCTTATAGGTTCTCTTTCAACTAAGTCAGAAGAAATGGGAACAAGCTAGTGGAATACCTGGCTAACAAAGGGGTAGTAGACCAAGTCATACTCTGAGAAGGTAGTTTGGACAACCTAGGGGATCATGCCTTCGTAAATCACTGTAGAGTTCTTGCTTTCTAAGACTTGCGGACCCTGTATACGTGTAAGAGAGGAGAGGCAACAAGGCACATTGAGGAAAGGGTGAGGCATGTGGTGATTTCTTCGAGATAGTTGGTTGAGGAAGGGACATGTGTGAAGGGTTTAGAGGATTAATGGAGAAGGGCCGAATTAGGAAGAATGGTACACTAGTAGATCGTATTAGCAAGAGTCAATACGGGAACAGAGGCAGATTTCAGTTTAGTTCATGGGGAATGATTCCAAAATAGGGTGGAAAATTGTCCATGTTTACGGGTTTCGGCTCAGGCCCGAGGAGATCCTCCATCGCCTTCATTATCATTTATGGGGCTATCGATTTAAATTATGTAGAGGAGCAGTCTCTCTGGTGTCGAGGTTTTATGCTAGTGCAACCTGTTTATGATGAGGATATTGAATTAGGGAGGGTCGTGAATACATAAAGTAAGATATTTTCTCTTTTATCAAAGTAAGTATAATGAAAATAAGTGATAAGAAGGTGGCAAGAAGCATATTTTCCATTGTTAAGAAGAAATAATTTTTTTATATATTAAAATTTCTGAAAATTTTTGTTAAAGGAAAGTTTGATATAAAAATTAATTGGATAAATACTTGTTAAAAGTATAAATTTGAACTTAAGTAATTAATTTTGATTAATTATATAATTTTTTTAATATGATTAAAAATTATTAATAAAATTATCTTTGTTAAAAAATATCAATTCTACCATAAATATTTTATACATTGAAACTGAATAATTATTGTTTAGAAATATACAATAATAGAATATATAATGTTTGAGAATTATATTATAACTTGTGTAGGATAGGAGGTAACATGTTTATTGCTGTAAAAAGAAATGACAAGAGGCCATAAGGAGTAGAAGAAACATGTTTTTCAAATAACAAGAGGTGTTAATGTGTTTTTGCTAGTATTAGAATTGAATTAAAAGGAAAAACGGACATAAACTAAATTACTTCCACTTAATAGCACCCCATGAGTTGTTTACAATATATCTAGAATTCATCAACTACAATTCTTGGAAGGAAACTTTGAAATTGAAAATTGAAAAAAAATATATAAGATTTAAGTTGATAGAAAAAAAAAACATTAATATTATAATACTTAGTTAAATCAAGATCTTATCAAGATAATAGACAAATAAATCGATTTTTAATGTAAATAAATATTATTATTTTTCAAGTCCTAAAGTTTAATTTTGGATACGAAGTACTAATTTTATAATTAATCCAAAATCAAACTAAATTGACCTTAACTGGATTACAATATAGTTGTTCGTGGAGACATGTATACTAAACATGTATATAACACATAAAATTATAATATCAATTGTTGGAGGTAGGTATAACAAGAGCCACAAGGTGGCAATGCCCCTGCGCTTTGATAAATTGGTATCTTGTTAATATATATTTGAAATTTGAAAGGATTTAAGCTAATAGAGGAGGCCAAGTTGTACTCTTTTTACATGCCACCTTTGCTTTATTTTCCCTCACAATCAACCTCATAAATTAGAATGTGTTAGCTTTGATGCTTGGAAACTCTCCCGTTTACCATTTTGGTTTCATACTCATATCCATCTGTACTTCTTGACAAGAATAGTATAAATAGATAAAATGAAACCAAAATTTAGAGAAAGCTTTAGCATAGTAACGTTAATAAGGGGTAATTATGACCTCTGATTTGCTTGCCCCATCGCACAATGTTCTTTGTCCTCTAATGGTAAAGAGAAGGCCCATTTTTCACTGTAATTTAATAGGGTTGAATATATTTAAAATAAAACACCCATGTTGTGCATGTGTTTAAACACATCGTGTAGAAGTGGAAAATACCAAATGGTGGTTGCTATCTATAGTTGATAACTTATTGATTAATGGATACATAGCAAATAACGTCCTCTAATGATGTTGTACAAAGAACCAAGATTTGGAGATTTTAAAGTGAGTATATACCAATTACATTTGATTTGATTTTGCTAAGCTTTACTTGGACTTCTAAGTCATTTCCAATCAGTAGTAAATTGATTTAACAAAGGCATATAAATGCTAAGAGGAAAGTATTTTAAAGCATTTCAATAAAATAAGAAAATAGAATCAAAGATGATGTGGATTAGTGACCTTTTGTATTCATTCCTCATTACATGTTTTTTTCTTCATTCACAAAGTGAGTTGATTTGGACATAAGCAACATAAAGTGCATCCGAGGTCGTTAGTTCTATGCTCCCCAATACAAATTCAAATCTAATTCTAATTCAATAAAATCTAGGGTTTCAAGTTCCAATCATTCAATTGGATCAAATACTAAGAGAAGCCAACATTTGAATTGATGGAATTGTAAACCTAAATTGTTTCAAATACTAAACCAACATTTGAATTCATGGAATTGTAAACCTAAAATGTTCACATTGCAATTTTAGTTGCAACAAAGTAAATTCAAATTTACAATTTTGACAAAAAATCTCACTCACAATGGAAAATAAGAAAAAATGAATATTGAACCATTTTAAATTCAAGTTATAACTTTCTTTATCCACATAGTTCTATCTTTTACGTATCAACATATTTACCTATTTACTTATTTATTTATCGACATAGTTCTTTCTAACACATTTACTTATTGTTTTATATTTTTAATTTCACATACATACATTTGATCTATGATATATCAATTATCATAATGTATTGCTTGGACATTTCCCATAAATACGCCGAAGACGTTAAACAATGAAGACGATAGTCTCCAGATTCCTTGTCGCTCCGTCAAGTAGCATTCTGACACGTGTCTTGGTTATTGGCGAATGACGGTTGAACAGGTGTCTCACAGGTACGTCTTGCGCGTGTTGTGTGTTTTTAAAGGGGCTCTTATAACTGTGTTTCGATCCCTTCTTATTACCTCTGTTTGCTGCTTGAGGGTATGTCCTGAGTGTGTTCAGTCAGTTGGACATCTGTATTGTGTGTTTTGGCATGGATTTTGTTAACTAGTTTTTGATGCCTACTTATTACCTCTGTTTGTTGCTTGAGGGTCTGTCTGGCGCATGTTTGGTCAGTTGGACAGGTGTATTGCATGTTTTAATAGGGATTCTGTTAACTGGGTTTTGATGCCTGCTTATTACCTCTGTTTGTTGCTTGAGGGTTAGTCATGCGCATGTTCAGGCAGTTGGAAGGTGTCTAGCGTGTTTTGACAGGGGTTTTGTTCGCTGGGTTTCGAAGCAAGATTATTTCATAACCTCCATTTGTTGCTTAAGGGTCTGTCCTATGCGTGTTCATGAAGTTGGACAGGTGTCTTGGGCATTTTGACAGCAATTCTGTTAACTGGATTTTGATGCAACCATATTTGGTAAACTGAGTGTGGTTTTGTCCTTTGTTGCTTAAGGGTCCATCATGCGCACAGACTGACTGATAGCCTTTAGGCTTCAGGATTGAGATGCGGGGGGATGGATTTTGGACAGGTGCATCACATGTTTTGACTGGTGTTTTGAGTGTGTACCTAAACGGTCAGTCCTGCACACGACTGGATTAATAACGTTATCTCCTGACAGATTGTTTTCATGCTTGTTAGGTGGTCAATTACATTTTTTGGGGGCATGCCTGGATTAAATACCCTATTTTTATTGTTAGTGTCCTTCATTGCAATGTTCTTCCTTCTTTGATTGCATGGGTGGAACGTTTGTATTTCTCTGCAAATTGGGCGTACTCATTTCTTTGCAAATTAGGCATACCCATTGCGAAGGTTTCACGTCGAGGGATTTTCAAACAAGTGCCTTGTGTTTACGCTCAAGGTTTGTGGGGTCACTCTAGTCACTTGTTTGTTGACCATCGCTCGAGTTGATGAAGAACACATCGTCGATGTCCCTTCATTGATATCAATGCTCTCCCTCAATGCTCCATCAATGCATTGTTTCCTCTTCAATGCAACAAGTTGGTCGTTTCATTTAGACATGGGCCTCTTTCTTAATTACGAATTATCTTATTAGGATTTGGAAGATCTTGTTAGAATATTCAGTTCACCAAGTTTGCTACTGCACCGCCTTTGCTTTGCAACATTTTTTTAAAACATAAACGAGTAATTTTTTTTATATGCAAACATTCTAGGTCTGAATTGGAAATTTACTACTCAGCCATTTACACACAGAGTAGTATTTACAACTTCGAGATGATCAAAGAATGTACAATTTCTTTCAAATAGAAAAGATAACTCCTAGTCTTATCTCACATTAAGGTTTGATCTCACATTAAGGAATTGGTTGAAGTACGTTGGGCTCTCCATTGAAGCCGAGATTACCCTGTGCCAATAGGAAAGATTTGTTTGCTAGAGAATCTGTGCTTTTATTTAATTCTCGCAGAATATGGAAAGAGGCAACATTTTCAAATTCATTCACTAAATTTTGAATTCTCTGCACAATATTATTCAAGGCTGAGTTGTTAGAATGATATTCTGAATTTAACAGTTTAATCAATAGATCTGAATCTCCAAAAAATTGTATTGGCTTGTACCCAATTTCCTTTGCAATCTGACACGCCTTAAGTAGACTGTAACTTTCAACCTGATTATTCGTCATTATTCGTAATCCCCAGCTGAAGTAAGATTCGATTTTCTTATCCGGAGAGATAATCAGAACCCCTGCTCTAGCTGTCCCAGGGTTCCCCTTAGATGCACCATCAAAGAAAATGGTGGCCGAGGAAGACTTCTTCCACAAAGCAGAAAATTCTACTTCACTGCAACGTAATCTCCAGGAAGGGGCATGCACCGGTTTGGAGGAGAGCGTCCTACTAATTCCCAACGTACATTTACCCAGCCGCAAATTGGCCACAACTGGAAATGATGATACAGGAACCGAGATGCTTAAGGATTCCAATATGAGAATTTTAATTTTGTTTTCCATAATCGTGGGGGTCGACGAGATGCGGTTGAAGATCCCTTCATTCCTTGCTACCCACAATTTCCACCAAGTGCATTTCGAGACAATTTGCCAAAGATTGGTCCAATCAGCATTTTTAACTCTTGTTTATGGGATCCAATCATGCCAAGAGGTAAAAAGAGTGACAACTGAAATTTGGGAAGGAGCATAAGTGTTCAGGCCATTGAGGGCTAACTCCCACACCAATTGAGTAAAAACACATTCAATAAAAATATGATCTGACATTTCAACGACATAGTTGTAGAAACAACACCTAAACGGTCCATGAAACCCATGTTTGATCAAGTTTTCCCCCGTCAACACCCTTTGTGCATAAGCATCCATGTGAAGAAGTTCACCTTGGGAAGACTGTAAGAAGACTAGACAGATTTCCAGGTTGCTAGAGATAAGCAAGAGACAAGGGGAATTTGTAATTTAGAGAAACCTTGTGCAACTGAGTATTTTCTGATTCGGCCCCAATCCCATCCATCTTTATAGCAATAGTTGACTGGTGCAAGTCCTGATAAGGATGTAATCAACAAATTCTATTGGTTAAGAAGATATTCCGGGGTCTCAGGTAAAGACCATCCAACCCAGTTCCCATCGATGTCCCAATTACAAATGTCAGCCAACCTAAGAAGGCCTTTGTTGATTAACCATGACCTGATCTCATTCAACAAATTGTAAGAGGAAAGAGGAGGATTTCCTAAGATTTTGTCATCCCACAATAAAATCATTTTCTCATTTCCAGGGATTCTATAGAGCTGATGGTGAATATTATCTATTCCTCTTTTGCATAAATTCCAGATTGTTGTGCCTGTAGGGGTGTTTGCGATTATTAAGTTTTTCAGAGAACCACCCTTAAGATATTTCATCTAGAATATCTTACTTACCGGATGGTATTTGTTTGCATACAACTGCCATATGAGCTTACCTCCTAATGCCAGATTTTCCAATTCAGGATCTCAAATTTGTAATTCACCCTCCAAAGTAGGTCTTTTGAGACTGTCTGAACTTACCAGATGCATCTTATTATGATTACCTTTGCCACCCTCCTAGAGAAAGTCCCAAAGAAGTTTGGAGATCTGTGCTGAGATGGACTTGGGGGCAAGAAACAGACATAACTGGAACATTAGAGGAAATTTGGGGTCTAAAATGGGCCTTATAAGAAAATGTGCCAACAATAAGTTCTTGTGAGTTGGAATTCAAGAACCAATAGAATTTCAATAAAATGAGTCAACCATAATGGTTGAATTGACATATTTGTCATAAAAAAACCTACTTTTTGTGTTCATATTTTCGACATATCTCCCTGTGTTTTAACTCAAATTTCAATCGGGAGAGCTCGTTGGATGCGGAATTTGGTTTTGCATCCAACGAGTACCCACACTGCATACATCATCATCACATTTTTTCAGGTATTTCTTGTTTTTGGGGTAGAGAGGTTTGTCAAAAGTATGCAGTATGGGTACTCGTTGGATGCATAATCAAATTCCGCATCCAACAAGCTCTCTCGATCAAAATTTGAGTAAACACACAAGGAGATATGTAAAAAATACGAACACAAAAAAATAGTTTTTTTTCTTTCTTCCTCCAAAATTAATAAATATTATTTTATTATTTTAACTATTATTTTATTATTTTCCTTAGGAGGTCCATTTTAGACCTCAAAATTCCTCTAATGGATGGGGAGGGTTGAAATGACAACCTTTATCAAAATCAATTTATCAGCCTTAGTTAACCATTGGCCACCCTAGGATACATTTTTTGTTTTTAGTTTGCTTATCACTTCCAGCCACAACAAAGAAGGGCTGGGTCCCAAGGTTAACAGGAGGCCCAAAAAATTGATCTTATCCCACTTATCAAAACCAAGAAATCCCAAGGAATGTGTTATTATGAGAATAGACAAATGGTCAACATTCCAACCATAAACAACACTCTTGCTTTTGTTAACCAGAGGACCTAAAGTTAAACAGAAGCTTTGTAAAATTTTATTGAAGGCCCAAGTGATAATTAAGGATGCCCCTCCCAATAGAAGAGAACCATCAGCAAAAAGGGCATGACTTATAGGATCCACACCTCTTGCAATCTTAATGCCATGGAGAGAACTAGTAACCAATTCAGCTGAAAGCTTTCTACTTAATGATTCAACCATCAAAATTTAAAGGAAACGTGACAGAGGGCACCCTTGACGAAGATCTCTTGAAGCTTGAAAGAATTTTGTAGGTCTACCATTAACAAGAGGCGCTATCCATGGCCTATATGTGTAAGATTTTATCAATCAAACAAAATCAGCACTAAAGCCAAAAGAGATGAGAACTTGATAGAAAAAGGAAAGCTTGACCCGATCAAAAGCATTTCTCATATATAGTTTAATAAGCATGCCTTTCTCCTTCCTTTGAAATTTGGAATGAAGGGCTTGTTGAACTTGAATCACATTATCTATCAAATGTCTTCCTTTAACAAACCCCCTTGAAGAGGAGAAATTAAAGTTCCTAACATAGGTTTTAGTCTATTGGCTAAGAGTTTGGGCAGGATTTTGTAAGAATCATTACAAAGCGAGATGTGACGAAATCTATCAAAAGATGTTGGGTTAACTTCCTTCGAAATTAAGGCAAGGAAGGTAGAACTAGTACTCCCTCCCACTTTGGTTTGTTTAAGAAAGTCTGAGATCATACGAAAGAGATCAAGTTTGATAATATTCTAGCAAACTTTGTAGAAATGGATAGAGAATCCATCTGGCCCGGGGGCTTTATCCGGCTCCATTGGCCATATAACATCCACAATTTATTTTTCAATGAACGGTTTCACTAATCCAACATTATCCTTAGGAATGACCAATGAAGGTATGTTGGATAAAATTTCAGCATTCACAATTTTATCAGAGATACCGTCCTCATAGAACAATTGCTGGAAGTGTATTTTTGCAGCATGTTGTAATTGTGGTTGGCCTTTAATATCTACACCATCACCAGTACGTATTTCTGATATACGATTGCGTGAAAGCCTGGATCTGCATTTCCTGTGAAAAAAGGCAGAATTTTTATCCCCAGCACACAACCAAAGGCTACGTGATTTTAGCCGCGGGTGTTCTTCTTCCTGGTGAAAGGAGGGAAAAGAATGATTTTGTGTGGCCTACTCATTTACCAACTGTGATTTGGAAATATCAAAATCCTTCATACTAAGCTGAAGCTCAGCTAGGGCCTACACTGACTCTTCCTTGCTTCTCGATGGATTAGTGAGAGGAATTTTAATACAGTTTTTCAAAGCGTATTTAGTGAGTTTAAGTTTTTGTTCCCAGACAAAGCTAGGGGAACCATCAACAAAATGGGACCAAACTTGTATGACTATTTCCCAAAATCCCTCCCTCTCGATCCAAAGAGGACTGAATCAGAACGGGATAGGTCCGAAATTTTCCTCTTCTTCCAACAGCAAGGAAATAGGATGATGATCAGAAGTTAACTTTGGCAGAATTTTGGTTGAGATTAGAATGTTTCCATCTATCAAAGATATCTGAACTAGAAATCTGTCCAGTGGAGCAAAAATTCTAGCAACCAGCACTCTATTAGTGGTCCAAGTGAATCGCCCTTTCTTCGGTTTCAAATCGAGAAGGTCTCTAGCATGAATTAAAGACTCCACGACCTCCCGTAGTGGATCCTTACCCCGAACTCCTCCTCTTTTCTCCTTAGGATCTAAAATGATATTGAGATCCCCTGCTACTGTATTGTTTATGGGAGAGTGAATTTCCATAAATTCTGACAGAGTTTTGCAACATACTTTTTTCTCTAGAAAATTAATAGGGACATAAAGATTGAAGAGAGCAATGGAAATCTTGCTATGTAAATGTTGTAATTCTATAAAAATCTAGTGTTGAGTAGCATACGAGGTTTTTAGAAGAAACTTGTCATCGGAGCATAATGTAGCAAGGCCCCCAAATGTGCCCTGTGCACTTATTGTCGTACCATCATTCTTTTTCCATTTTGATCTGTTGTAGGATAAAAGAGCTTCCTCTTCTATCTTTGTTTCTTGGAGCAGGAGAATGTCAGAAGGTTCCATCTTTAAGAGATCTTTAAATGCTTCAGCCTTCAATGTATTTCCCAATCCCCTGCAATTCCAAGAGACGTTCTGCATCATTTACCCGAGGAAAAGGGAGCTCTCCCTCCATTTGGGGGCCTATTCTGCTTACTTCTTCCTAGTGACATTTCATTTGTATCTTGGTTGCCCTTCATCTTTAGTCTCATTTCCATTGATGAGCAGGTAGCAGATATCTTGACGAAGTTTCTTGGAAGAGGCAAGTTTATTCATTTCAGAGACAAGTTGGCTGTGGTGAAGAACAACTTCCTCGGTAAGAGGGGGTGTTGATTTTTATACGTAGGAGTTGTTCCCCTAAGTGACATTTGCCTAAGTCACTAGGAAAAGGGGTTGAGTCACTTGGAATTTATATTAATGACTTGAAATGCGCATTAAATGCACTTTAGAGAATAAAGTGCACTTTAAGTAAAAGTTTTAAAAGTTAGTGAATTTTATTTTATTTTGTGGAGAAAACTGATTTTAATCACAACCACTCATCTAGTCTAATTTGAGCCCTTGGATTAGATGGCTTTTCATTCGCCCTAACTTTTTACCTAAAATGAAAGTTTTCTATGTGAAGAGGCACTTTTACATTTTGAGAGAGAGAGAGAGAGCCATTTTTTAGAAAGAGAGAAAAATAGCAGCTGGAGGAATTTTTCTTTGGCACGAAAATCGAGGTGGAGAAAACAGCAAGCATCTTGGTACAAAAATTGAGGTAAATAGTAGGAACATTTATTCTTGTTCCGTACAGGGCACGAATCTCAAGGCAAAAAATCAAGGCACGAGTTTTAGGTAGGGATATCGGACACAATTTTCAAGGCACAAGTTTGGGCACAAATCCTGAGGCAATCACAACCGACATGGTTTTCGAGACAGTTCCATACAGACAGGCCATACAGTTCTGTACGACTATCGTACAGTCCGTCCAACAACACAAAATTCGAGGAGCGTGCAGTAGAAATTTATGAGTTTGATATTTTCTGTTTTGGCAGGAAAATTGAGGCACATTTTCTTCATCTAGTTGAGATAAGTTGGGACTGATTTTTCCTGTATACTGCTGTAATTTTTGAAGATAAATAAATTTTTCTCTCTTACAGGTTTTCTCCAGAGGTTGGGGTTTTTCCTGGGTCATTGGACCAAAATTTATTTGTGAATGTGTTTATTTGTTGCTCATAAAAAGTTGTAGAAATTCTTCTTGTGTTTCAGTCCTATATTGTTTATGAGAAAAATCTCATTTGCAGCAAAAAGTTAAATTGGGTTAGGCATTAAACAATGTTTAAAACGGAGTTGGAAATTGGGTTAGGAGAGTGCTGAAAATTCTACATGGTATTAGAGCTTTGTTAAAAAGATGGAAGAATTTTACACAAATACAAATTTCAGACTTCGGTGATTTCTTTTGTCAATGGGAAACACCTTGTTGAAACTTGAACTTTGCAGAGAAAATGGCAAGAGGACTTAGGTTGGAGGAAAGTCTTTATGGGGCTGTGAATTTTATCCCATGGAAATCTATGCTAGTGCTGATATTGGAGGAAAATGAGTTGTGGGTTAAGGTGGTTCACAACACTACATCAAATCCTATTGTTGTTCCCCCTTTCATCGATGTAGCAACACTTTATGCCTTCAACAAGGACATAAAGGCTAGAAGAATAATCCTAGATGCAGTTAAAGACCATGTGATGCCACACATTTCGAGTAAGACCATGCATTTCAGATGTGGGATGCTTTGACCAGCTTGTTTCAAAGCTCAAATGAGAATAGGAAGATGGTTTTGAGAGAGAAGTTGGAAAGTATCAAGATGGCCAAAGCTAAGGGTGTGATTTCCTACCTTACTAGGATCTCTCAGGTGAGAGATGAGCTTGCAAAAGTGGGGGAGGTTGTTCCTAGTTTGGATCTAGTGTGGACAACTTTGAATAGGGTTTCAAATCCTTGGAATGTTTTTGTGGAGGCCATAATATCCAGGGAGAACTTACCTACATGGGACAGGACTTGGGATGGCTTTGTTAAGGAGGAGACGTGGAGAGGTCTTGTGCAGGGAAACTCTTCTATTACCAGGGAGGATGAGGAGAATGTGGAGTTGATTGCAAAGGGGAAGAAGAAGTTCAAGGGCCCCAAGAAGGGTGGGGCTAAGTAGTAGGAGGGACATAAGAAGGATTTGAGCACTGTGAAGTGCTTCGTTTGTCAGAAGTTTTGTCACTATGCTGGGAAATGTCCACAGAAGAAGAAGAGGAAGAAGCAACATACAACAACTTATGCAGAGGTGGAGGAGTTTACAGCTAGATTTGAGAGAGAGTTTTCTCTCTATACTAGGCATGTTGATAGAGAGAGAGAGCATCCAACATCACCAGTGCAGATATTGATATTGAGAGGGAGTATTCCTTGTTGATAGGCCATTCTTTGAGTGCATCCACCACCAACACGTGGTATATTGTTAGTGGACCTTTGAACCACATGACATGTGCTTGAGAGATGTTCTTCGAGCTTTGACAGGCAGAGATTGACGTGGAGGTAATGTTGGGGGATGACACAGTTGTCAGAGCTGTTGGACGTGGGACCATTACTTTTTAGAGAGAGTCCACGAGTCCCATGATTTTGAGAGATGTATTGTTTGTACCTGGCCTAAAGAAGAATTTGATCTCAATTTCCATGATCGAGGATAGGGGTCTTGGGGTGTCCTTCCTAGATGGGAATACACGTGTTTTTCCCAAGACTGCAGGACCATATGCTTCATACACCATTGGAGTCAGATGTGAGAAATTGTACAAGCTCTTGTTTCATCCCCAGCATGCTTTGGCACATAGCAGCGGCAATGAGCTTTGTGAGTTGTGGCACAGGAGGATGGCCCATCTACATCATCGAACTTTGAGGATGTTGTGGTATATGGTTACAGGTTGCTAGAGTTCAACACAAAGCACAATGATTTATGCAGGGGGTGTGCTTTGGGAAAGCACACCAATACTGCTTTTACGAGTAGTGATAGCAGGTCAACAGGAGTTCTTGATTTGATACATTCCGGCTTGTGTGTTCCTATGTCAGTTGTTTCTCTGAGAGGGTTCAAGTATTATGTGA
Source organism: Pseudotsuga menziesii (assembly GCA_001517045.1). Classification (NCBI taxonomy): domain Eukaryota; kingdom Viridiplantae; phylum Streptophyta; class Pinopsida; order Pinales; family Pinaceae; genus Pseudotsuga; species Pseudotsuga menziesii. The sequence goes on from LPNX011114439.1 coordinate 78,469, forward strand.
GATTCATCAATGACCATTCCAGGAAGACCCAAATCTACTTCCTGAAGAGTAAGAAATCTGAGGAGATCTTGCAGAGGTTCCAAAAGTTCAAAGCTCTTGTGGAGAACTAGACTGGGAGGAAGATACGGGCACTCAGATAAGATAACGGGAGTGAGTATACCTCCAAGGATTTCGACGAGTATTGCATACAAGAGGGCATTCAGAGACAGTTGATGGTACCATACACTCCTGAGCAGAATGGAGGCGCAGAGAGGAAGAACAAATCTATTGTTGGGGTTGCAAGAGCCATGTTACATGATCAATCACTTCCATTCTTCCTTTGGGCGAAGGCATGTAGTATAGATGTATACCTTCAGAACAGGATTCCCCATCGTGTCGTGGGGAACAAGACACTTGAGGAGAGTTTCATAGGAAAGAAGCCTGAGGTGAGTCATTTTCAGATATTTGGCTGCCTAACTTATTCACATGTCCCTTCTGAGAAGAGGACAAAGTTTGATCCCACAACAGAGAGAGGCATCTCTTTGGGGTATGATGAGACTTTGAAGGCCTTTCACATTTATCTTCCTTCCAAGAGGAAGGTTGTTGTGAGGAGGGAAGTGAGATTTGTGGAGGAGCGTGCCTTCAAGAAGTATAGAGAGTCAAAGTAGGGAGAGCAGTAGGTTCCCACACCTCAAGCAGCTTCACAAGTACCTTCAATGCAGATGATAGGTTCACACGTTTCCAGGATTACTGGACCACAGAGTATAGGCACATGATCTCCAGTTTTAGTGGTTCATCCAACATGTTCTTCAAGGACAGGTTTTGGGCCTCAAGTCATAGGTTCACCATATAAAGCTACATGATCACAGGGTTCACCAATTGCTAGTTCACCAATTGTTGGTTCACAGGTTACTGGGCCTTCTACCTCTGGGAGTTCATCGGATGAGGACAGACCAGTGTGGGAGCAACCTTCAGGGAAGAAGAAGCCTAAGTGGCTTCAGGAGACCTTGAAGAAAGCAAAGGAGTTTGGAATGCCCAAGGAGCCAATGAGGGCTATAATGATGCCAAACAGATTGGGTATGTCATTGGTTTCTAGTCTTCGTGATTTAGAGCCATCTACTTTTGAGGAGGCCTCTCAGCATCATGTTTGGAGAGATGCCATGATGGAAGAGTACCATTCCATCATGAAGAATGATGTTTGGGATATTGTTCCGAGACATGAGGGGAAGTCAGTGGTGACTTCTTGTTGGCTTTACAAACTAAAACATGCTGCATATGGTAGCATGGAGAAGTACAAGGCTCGATTTGTGGCGCGGGGGTTCTCACAGGTTGAGGGAGTTGATTATGATGAGACCTTTGCACCGATTTTTCGTTATACTTCTATCAAGGCATTGATTTCCATTACTGTGGAAATGGGTTGGAAGATCCATTAGATGGATGTGAAGACCACATTTCTAAATGGAATCATACAGGAGGAGGTTTATGTGGAGCAGCCACAAGGATTTGAGATTCATGGGAGAGAGTCTCACGTGTGTAGGCTGAAGAAAACCTTGTATGGACTGAAGTAAGCTCCTCGGGCTTGGTATTCCAGGACAAACTCTTACTTGTTGCGGATGGGTTTTTAGAAGAGTGAGGCAGATCTGAATCTATATTTCATCATGGTTGGAGATGGTCTTCTCATTCTTCTTTTATATGTGGATGATTTGTTTATCAGAGGGGGAGAGAGACCTATTATAGTTTGCAAGAGAGATCTTGCTTCAAAGTATGACATGACGAACATTGGGTTGATGCACTATTTTTTGGGATGGGAGGTTTGGCAGGAGCTTGATCATATTTTCCTGGGGTAGGGAAAGTATGCAGTTGATATTTTGAGGAGATTTCAGATGGAGTATTGCAAGCTGATGTTTACACCTATGATCACCAACTAGAAGAAGCTTCATGCTTATGAGGGAGAGTTGGTGGATCTTGCATTATATCATCAGCTCATTGGTTCTTTGATGTATCTGGTCAACTCTAGGCCAGATTTGTGTTTTGCAGTGAACACTCTCAATTAGTTCATGGTGGAGCCTAGGAAAGTGCACTGGGTTGCCGCAAAACACATGTTGAAATACCTTGCAGGTAAAGTGGATTATGGTCTGGATTACAGGAGATTGGATGGGATTAGATTGATTGCCTTCACAGATTCAGATTGGGCAGGCAGTGTGGTAGACTGGAAGAGCAGTTTCGGATGTTGTTTCAATTTGGGCTCGGTTGCAATGTCATGGTTCAGTCAGAAGAAAAACTCTGTTGCTTTGAGTCCTATAGAGGCTGAGTATATGGCAACCAGTCAGGCTAGTTACGAGGCGCCATGGCTTCGAAAGTTGTTGGTGGATTTATTTGATCAGGAGTTGAGGCCCACGGTGATTTATTGTGACAATCAGAGTTGCATCCAGCTCTCTGAGAATCCAGTATTTCATGATAGGTCAAAGCATATTAAGATCATATACCATTTCATCCGTGATTATGTTTAGAGAGGAGTCGTGGCATTGCAGTATATTTTCACTAATGAGCAAGTAGAGATATCTTGACGAAGTTTCTTGGAAGAGGCAAGTTTATTCATTTCAGAGACAAGTTGGGTGTGGTGAAGAACAACTTCCTTGGTAAGAGGGAGTGTTGATTTTTATACCTAGGAGTTGTTCCCCTAAGTGACATTTGCCTAAGTCACTATGAAAAGGGGTTGAGTCACTTGGGCCTAAGTCACTAGGAAAAGGGGTTGAGTCACTTGGACTTTATATTAATGACTTGAGATGAGCATTAAATGCACTTTAGAGAATACAATGCACTTTAAGTAAAATTTTTAAAAGTGAGTGAATATTAATTTATTTTGTGGAGAAAAGTGATTTTAATCACAATCACTCATCTAGTCTAATCTGAGCCCTTGGATTAGATGGCTTTTCATTCACCCTAACATTTTACCTAAAAGGAAAATTTTCCAAGTAAATAGGCACTTCTGCATTTTGAGAGAGAGAGAGCCATTTCTAAGAAAGAGAGAAAAATAACAGCTGGAGCAATTTTTCTTTGGCACGCAAATTGAGGTGGAGAAAATAAAAGGCAACTTGACACAAAAATCGAGGTAAACAATAGAAGCATTTATTGTTGTTTTGTACATGCTGTACTGTACGGATTTCGTACACGACATGAATCTCGAGGCAGAGATATTAGACACAGTTTTTAAGGCATGAGTTTCGGCACAAATCCCAAGGCAATCACAACCAACAATGTTTTCAATTATAAGATACTGGATGTACAGTGAAATATCTAGTAAACCTTAACCCAACAAAGGAAAAGATACAGTAAAAATGAAACAACACTTAAATGATCAACACCAGAGAGATTGTTGTAATACCCAAGCACATGAACCAGAGAAGAACGCGAGTTGAAGATTTTTCTTCAACCTTTATCACATAATAACTTGAATGAACGATTTACAAATGAGGAGTATGCTTTATTTATAATCCTCCTTTAGGGTATCACATAATAACTCGAATGAACGATTTACAAATGAGGAGTATGCTTTATTTATAATCCTCCTTTAGGGTTTTAGGGTGCTAGCCCCAAGATGGTGACTAGGCCAGCCTAGTCAAATATGGAAAAATATAATAAAGTGGTTTAATGACCTATATGTAGACTTAATAAAGCCACCTGACATAAAAAAAAAAAAACATCACCACATGGCCTCAAGTAAAGATAAACCATAATCTCAACACTGAAGTATAACGCCAACTTTTTGTGGGACAAAGAGCTCATGCATGATACAGACTTTACAGCAGCAGTGAGAGAATTTAGCTAGTCCAGTCTCAGTTCATAAATGCATATCCTTTGTATTATTCATCCACAGTCGAGTTTTTACTTTTTATCCATCAATGAGTTTTCTCCACTATGACCTTATGTCATATTTCTTTTGTGCCTCGGATCCTGTCAGTCTGTTGTGCATGCTTATTTGCTGAGTAGGGCTATTGTTGGCATATGTCTTTGCAAGTTCCTGTATGGCTGTTTACGTTTTTTAATGGTTGGACACAGGCCTTGATCTCCTGCATATGCAATACAGCTATTTTGGATTTGGTACAAAATGTAGTTTGTTCCTCTTTTGTTCATTCTACTCCGCCCCTTACCCTCAATAATCAATTTAAGTAAATGCCACAACTTTCTGACAGTCTGAAAAATTGATGAATTTCAATTGTTTTACAATAAGATTTACCTCTCACGTTGACTTGGACAGCGCTGCAAGTCTGCATTGAACTTCCCTGCGTATTCCTCCTTGTGAAAGATCACATTATAAATAACTTCTCCATTCCTTGCCCAAAAATAATAAAAGACAGCTGAAGAAACTGAGAGAGACAGGAAGCTCCGCCCAACCACATGGTAGTATACCCCAGTTTGCATTGTGACAAGAAATAAAAGAAATTGGAACATAGACATAACAACACCATTTCGTATTATCCTGTGTCAAATGGCATGCTTAACGTTAGCAAACATAGGATTTAAGCAAAGCTTGTGTGAAATAAATTATTATAATTTCAAAAATACAAATTCCTAAAACAGTTATTAAGAGAGACACATAAAGCAAGTACTATCTAGAAAGATCTGTTCAAGAAAAACTTGCCAGTAACAACCAACCTGAACTCATGGCTTTGCTGCGTAGCTTGAAAGCAAGTCCAAGAAAGATCAGAAAATACAGAATTAGGAGGGACAACAAGCCTAATGCCCAGGACGTATTAATTTTGCCTTCTCCTTCAGACCCAGGTGGGGATGCTGGGGGGTGCACTCTCTTATTTAGTTCGAACCTGCAATAAACTGAACACTTTCAGAAAATTTCAACAGCAAATTTGATCCATCATGAAGCTTCACAGAGTGGAAAAGTAGAAATTTGGACACTGGGAAGAACATTATCACCTCAAAGACAACAATGATAGGGTGTGGGCTGAAAGCCCATAGGACCAGATAGTGTAAACTGCTTCGACAACTGTTCATTTTCTATCTGCTTCATTAGGTCTTGGTGACAAGATATGTGTCAACAGTGCAGGTAGATAACATTATGTCTTAGTCTAACACAAACAAAATAGAATGTCTATAGAAAGAACGATACGATAAAGTGTAGGACTGTTCGCCAGAACAAGTAGTTATAAATTGAAAAATAAGAAGGTGACCAACAAAGCACGAGTGAGAGGGTAAATAAAACGGTCAGACTTTTTGGGATTCAAGGGTTTCCTTTAAAATGAGGTTCAAGAGGGCTTCATAAAATGGGATTAACAGATGGAAATTGCAGCCATGATTGTAAGAATGTGGAAGATGTTCCGTATGTTTTTGGGAGGTACCTATTTGCTGAGAAGGCCTAGAATGGGATACACGCCTTTTTACATGTATTTTTACTTCACAACTCTACTAGCAGGATGTTCTTCTTGGGAGTCCTTGGCGCTGCTATAAATCTATCTAGAGTGTCTGGCAACTAATCAAAATGTCACTCTCCACTTCCTGTGGCAAAAGAGACCTAGCACAATGTTTGAATATTTACCCAAAGAAAGGGTAGCTAAAATGGTTAATTTCTCAATCTGGACTCATTAACTATTCAACGTTCAGTTCATCTGATTGCCTTAATAAAAATTGTGAATATCTAGATATAGGAGCTAGATTTCATGCAATTGCCCCACTTGCATAGTAAGGTAGCATGAAGCCTATCTTGACGTAATAATGGTTTAGCGTGTACAGTTTGAATAGACACTAATTGCCTCACTTTTAACAATATAAGCATATCAGGTTTTCGAATCTTCGGAAAGAAGAGGAAGGCGCAGTTGCATTCTTAGTCAAGCTTCTATTGCTGTCCTGACTGTTTTGCACTAAGAATTGCATGCATTTGTGATGCCCCGTAATGCATATGGGATACGAGATAAACATGTTATGGTTACCATATAGCTACTTGGGACTCACCAGCTGGTCGCCGGGGCAGTCGATGCAGATATACAAAAGACGATTGTTGGCAAAAGCAGGGCCGCAAGTGTGATCGTATTAAACTTCTCCTCATGCTGGCTTCTTCAAGACGAAAATACAATACAAGACAATAAGGTGCACGTTCATACTGTTGGTGTAAGTCGAACTTAAGCTCATGTCGGTGAGTTAAGTTGGTTGGTATAGCTCTCAACCATCTGCATTGAATGCTGGGTTCTCCCACTTCATTTGCACAGTGTTTTTTGTTACTTTATATACAACAGTTTTTAATATAACAAGTTCAGTTCATTTTCTTTTGCTCTCTCTCACTGTCTCAATTTTATCTCTGCGTTCATGCTCTCTGTGGTCTCTGTTTTGTATGGAGTTTTAGTCAAACTAGATCCCTGTGCATTGTTTAAATCCACATGGTATCAGAGCACTAGGGCGTTAGCTTCCTCCATCTCATTTTGGCTGGCTGCAGTGGTTTGGACTTTTTTGCAGGGCATCTCAAGTTTTTTCTGTCATCTTTGCTCTGCTCTATGTTGTGAGCATCTCTGTACAGAAGCTGCTGCTTGAAGACATCATCAGTCACATTTCTGGTGATCTCTATTCTCTTTTTTTGGCATCTTCTTTTCTTTAGTATGGCAGATAAGTTGCCGATCCCTGTTTTAACTCCTCACAACTATTTTAGCTGGAAATCAACCATGGTTGTTTTACTTAGGAGTAAAGGTCTATAAAGGGTCACCACTGGCTCAGAGAAAGAACCCACTCAAAATGTTGAGAAGCCTAAATGGCATAATCGCTGTGATGAAGCCTTAGGATTAATCTGTCTCTCTCTTTCACCTGAACTTTTGTTTCACTTGGAAGGCATAGACACTCCCCATGAAGCATGGGATCAACTTGAAAATTTGTTTGGTAAAACAGATGCCATTCGAGGCCATCAACTGAAAATTGAATTCATTAGTTTGGATCCTAATATTTTTGATACCATTCAAGACTTTATTTCCAAGTTCAAATCTTTTAGGCTTCGGCTGAAGGACTGCAATATTGAGAAGAAAGATGAACAACTCATATTTGCAGTGCGTTCTAAGTTAGGATAATCATATTCAGTGTTTGTTTCCACATTTTATTCAACTCGGGATGCCTTGGGTCAGGCTTTTGTAATGCCTACTTTTGATGCTTTTGCTGAAAGACTTGCTCGTGAGTAGGATAAGCTCATTCAAATGGGCTCTCTTAGCTCTATAAATTCTAAGTCTCATGCATTAGTAGCTAGCTCACCTTCAAATTCAAGAGTGGTACATAAAAGGGCATCTAAAGGGAAACAAGCAAACAATACAAAATCAGATAATTCTTCACATTCCTCTCCTAAACCAGATTCTAAAGGAAAGAAAAATCCTCTTAAATGTGCATTCTATGGAAATGATGGTCATTCAGAATCTCATTGTTTTAAGAAACTAGCTTTCTTGTCTTCATAAATGAAGAAACACAATTTAAATATCAGTCTATCTTCTCCTAGCAATGATACAGGGAATGCTAAAGCTCTTTTTGCTAGAGCAGATTTGTCTTCCTATGAACCTAAATGGATATTAGATTTTGGAGCCACCCATCACTTGGCTGTCCATAAAAATCTGTTTTCTTCCATTAATCCATGCATAACTGAGCATATTTTTGTGGGAAACTCTTCACCTTTGGCTGTTAAAGGGCAGGGCTCTGTTGAAATGAAGGATGGCATGGTCCATAATGTTTTATATGTTCCTAAACTATCAACCAACTTGCTCTCAATATATCAGATTACAAATTCTGGTGCAGGAAAAACAATCATGTATTACCCCTGATTCAGTAATTATTCGTGAAATTGAAGATCCTTCACAAATTGTTGCCATTGGGAAAGTGGATCATCATGTGTGCTTGTATTCATTTTCTCATTTTGAGCTGACATCTCCTACCAATGTATTGCTTTCTCACTCAAATGAACTAAGCAGATTATGGCATGAGCGATTTGGCCACTTGAATTATCGCTATTTTCAGCAACTGAGTAAGCAACATATGGTTATCGATCTTCCGCCTATCTCATTTTCTGAGGGTGTTTGTACAGGCTGTATTCTTGGCAAACATCCTGAACATAGTTTTGATAAAGGAAAATCTCATAGAGCTTCTGAAATTCTGCAACTTGTTCACAATGACATTTCAAGCCCTTTTCCAAGTTTATCTTTTCAAAGGGCACGCTATTTAGTTACATTCATTGATGACTATTCTAAATTCACATGGGTCTACTTTTTGAAAAATAAAAGTGAGACCTTTGACACTTTTCTTGTCTTCAAAGCCTTGGTTGAAAAACAATATGGAAAGTCTATCAAATGTTTGCAGACAGACAATGGTAAATAATACATCAGCAACATATTTAAAGACTATTGTGCCACTGAAGGTATTCAACTGCAATATACAGTGCCTTATTGTCCACAACAAAATGGTGTTGCTGAAAGGAAAATTTGTACCTTGAAAGAGATGGCAAATTGTATGATTCATGCAAGAGGCCTTGGCCCACAGTTTTGGTCTGAAGCGATAAATTGTGCAAACTATGTTCAGAATCGCACACCTCACAAGGCTATTCAAGGGGTGACACCAGAATAAGTTTGGAGTGGACATAAACCTTCTGTTGGGCATCTAAGGATCTTTGGGTGAAATGCTTGGGCGTACATTCCAAAAGAAAAACCCAGGGCAATGGACATGCAAAGTAAGCCTTGCATCTTTGTTGGCTACCCAGTAGATGTTAAAGGATACAAATTATTGGATTCTGACACTCATGAATTGCTTATCAGTAGGAGTGTTAGATTTGATGAGCGTCCTTCTCAACATCTTGTATCTTCATATGATGATCCTTCTTTTGAGTTGACTGCCCCTGCTCATGAAAATGATCTTGAAGAACAATCAGCTAGCACTCATTTGCCACTTCTTGATTAGGGTCAAAGAAGAACAAGGTCCTCTATTAATAGGACTCCTAGAGCATTTATGGCTAGTGCTTCTGATCCAAAATATTTTCATGAGGCCCATGGTATTGAAGAATGGGTTGCTGCCATGAAAGATGACCACAATTCATTGCTGAAAAATGACACTTGGGACTTAGTCCCTCTTCCAAAAGGCAGAAAATTGGTTCAATGTAAGTGGGTATATCGAACCAAACATGTAGTTGATGGTACAATATAGAGACATAAGGCTTGATTGGTTGCTAAAGGATTCTCCCAGGTTGAAGGACTTGACTATTCTGAAACCTTTGCTCCCGTGGCTAAGATGAATTCTATTCGCCTTGTTCTTTCTATACCGACATCTTGCAAGTGGGTTGTACATCAAATGGACGTCAAATGTGCATTTCTTCATGGTGATCTGCAAGAAGAGATCTACATGGAGCAACCTCTTGGATTTATCCAAGACTCTTCACTTGTGTGCAAGCTCAAAAAATATTTGTATGGTTTGAAACAAGCCCCAAAAGCTTGGTATGAGAAGATGGATTCTTTCCTTCTCTCTTTAGGATTTTCTCACTGCCTTCCTGATTCAAATGTGTATATTCTACAGAAAGATAATGAACTTCTCATCCTTGTTATCTATGAGGATGATCTCATTCTTACCGGGAGTTCAACTCTCTTGATTGATAAGGTGAAGTTTGATCTTCAACAACAGTTTGACATGGCAGATTTAGGGCTGCTTCACTACTTTTTGGGACTGCAGGTCACACAGTCTACATATGGGATAGGTCTCTCGCAGCCCAAGTATGCATTAGATCTATTGAGCAGATTCCACATGATGGATTGCAAATCTGCACCTACACCATTTTTGTCTGGAGTAAAGTTGTCAGCAAAGTGCTCTACTCCTTTGGTTGATGCTACATTGCATTAACAACTTGTTGGCAGCTTACTGTACTTGACTCACACTCGTCCAGATATCTCATATGCAGTTAGCTTGGTTTCTCAGTTCATGCAGGAACCACATGAGCTCCATTGGAAAGCTGCAAAGTGAATTCTTCGCTACATTAAAGGAACCCACACATATGGCATCCAGTACTCATCCAATGGCAAGGCAGATTTAGTGGGTTATACTGATTCAGACTGGGCTGGTGATCTTGATGACCGCAAATCCACATCTGGATATGTCTTCCATCTTGGTTCTAGCCCTGTTGTTTGGTCCAGCAGAAAGCAAGCAGCAATTGCCCTTTCTTCTACAAAAGCAGAGTACTGAGGTGCTGTTAATGCTACTACCGAGTCTATTTGGATTCGACAGATTTTATCAGAATTTAGTTTACAGCAAGTGCAGCCCACTGTAATCTGGTGCGATAATCAGAGTGCTATCCATATTTCCAAGGAACATGTGGAGCATCAACGCACCAAGCATATAGAAGTTCACATGCATTTCATCCGACAACTGATTCGTGAAAAAATTATTGGTTTGCAATACTGCATGACTGAATTGCAGGTTGATGATATATTCACTAAACCTTTGGCACAAACTAAATTTGTTCAGCTTCGTGCCTTACTTGGGGTCAAGGACATTGTCCTTGAGGGGGTAGTCTCAATTCTCCTCCATATTTTCCTATTTATGTTTTGATAGTTTTGTACATGGGTACCTTAGCAGGCCTTGTTGCCAGGACCCATTTGTTTCTATTTCTATGTATTCCTCCTCTCGCTTAAGGGGGTGTTGGTGTACTTCGCACTTAAGCTCACGTCGGTGAGTAAAGTCAGATGGTATAGCTCTCAACCACCTGCATTGAATGTTGGGTTCTCCCGCTTCATTTGCACAGTGTTTTTTGTTACTTTATATACAGCAGTTTTTAATATAACAAGTTCAGTACATTTTCTTTTGCTCTCGGACTGTCTCTCTGTCTCAATTTTATCTCTGCGTTCATGCTCTCTGCTGTCCCTGTTTTGTATGGAGTTTTAGTCAAACTAGATCCCTGTGCATTGTTTAAATCCACACATACAGTTCAGCCATAGACAGAATCCAAAGCACCCTTGAAGCCAGAAAGACCACAAAACGCAAATTGCCCAAATACTGTTTTTGTCTCGCCTCAAGTGATCATGCGCAACAAGTGTTGCTGCCATCCATATCAAACCCCCCACAGAACTCAGTTCTGTTACATTCACATTTTTGCTCTTGACGGGTCTATATTTCCTGTCACAGAGCAAAACAACGTTGCCCAAAATGGGAATACAAGCTAAGCCTATTATGCCTCTTACCAGGAAATCCCAGTGCTGATCATGAAAATCATACTCAGACCCGTCAGGTGGTCGCCATCTTCCTTGTTCTTCCATATCTGAATAAATTAAAATTTACTCAGATCATGGTAGGGATCAAGGTGAAGAAGTGGGTTCCTCTCAGAGTTGAACAGTGACTGAGGTCTGTGAGGGCTTAACTTATCGGTCTCAGAGGGGTTGACCTTTAACTTTTAAGTCGGAACCAACCCAATAAGGCCTTTGGGGGCCAATTCCTCTAAGGGTTGGCCTCTCTTTCTATATATAATCCCAATCGGATGTTTCCCAACTGGGATTTTGTGATAATTTTGATCAAAAAGATAAATTTATTATGCGATGCGGCTCTTTGGTGTATATCTTGCTGGCCACTCTTCAAACAAATTTACATTATTTCACTTCATGATGTTGGGCTCCATCCTCTGCTTCTTCTTCCACGCTGCCTTCAAATTCCATCTATTAGAACAGAAAGCCTTCGGTATACTTCAAACTGTGGCCTTCACATGGGTTTCTAAATCTATAGCGTTTGACTGGGGTGGAACCACGAGTACGAGCAAACAGCAATTGAGCAACTGGGTTTCTGGAAATATCATAGCATTTACCAGGAGCTTTGGCATTCTGCAGAAGTCAATCATCCGTCAAAGCTAGCGAGTAGCGAGTGACTGCCAGTGAGATGACGTGGAGAGCTCGTCAAACCCGGGAAAAGTTATCTGCCACGGAAAAATTCTCAAGCAGTGCCTATCAGCGTCTATCCTGTAAATGTTGTCCAAAAGAGTAGTTGCTCCAGAATTCAGTTATCTCGAAACGGAGTTGAAGTGTGATGGGCAGAGGGAAATTTTGAAAATAAGGTAAAGTATTATGATAAAAATAAAAATAAAAATAAAAATGATCCATTTTATTAATTTAGTGTAATATGTTGTTTATTTTATTTTTAATATTAAACTATATTTAATTTTTTTTTAATATAAATTGTTTTAAATGTACACAAGTTTGATGAGTTTTTTTTATAAGCATAGATATACTTTTTATCTAGGAAAAAAATTAAAAAAAATCAAACATAAAAAATTAAAATTTATTAATGTAAATTAAATTTTTTTAGTTTAAAAAAAATCAATACTTTATAAGCTAGATATGATTTTTTGAATACTTTTTTATTTTTTAATGTAATTTTAGGTTATGCTATGAGACAACATCCACCATACTGGGTTATAACTCCATTTTAAAACCGCATTTATGAAGCACTTAAAGACATTTAATTTCTTGAGGTGTATTTTTTATTTTAACTTAAATTTTTTACACCTCCAAAAATAAAATTTGATCTCTCTTCCTGCTTCATGGATCTGGTTTAAAGATGTATTATTGTTTTTATTTTAATTTTATTACTCAAAACAGATTTTTTAAATGACTTTTTATTTGGTTTTAGATTTTTTAATTGGTTTTTATGTGGTTTAAAATTTTTATTTTATAAGTTATCTTGAATTTTTTAATTATTTTTTATTTTATGAGTGGACATGAATTTTTTTAATTACTTTTTATTTTTGCTACATCACTTTAACCATTACTTTATGTGATACTAGGCTCTAGAGCACCTCCCTACTATCAATGTAAGAATCAAATAATGAAGTAGTCATTGGAGTGACTTAGAGTAGTATCCAAAATTTGGGAGTCTCATTATGGTAGCCATAACCATCTTTGTTATTGATTTTATAAGAAGGAGGCACCGTAAGAGAAACTTACACTTAATACATGCATGGGAGAAACTCGAAAATTTGGCAGTCTCGTTATGGTAACCATAATTATCATTGTTATTGATTTTATAAGAAATAAATGGCGTTCTAAAAACTTACACTTAATGCATGCGTGAGAGAAACTTGCACTTAATGCATGCATGGGATCAATAGATGGAAAGGTAATACCATACCCTTTACCCTTCTATTCTCATCAATCACATACCATGTTGTCCTTGGCTTAAGCCATAGCAATGATACACTCTTGATCTAATTTAGACGAGATTGCTTAGATATCTTGTGAATTAATGCTTGGAGCCATTAACATGACAAGACTCTTTCATTTATGTTGCTTTTCATTCTCCTCCATTAAGGAACTAGAGTGCCCTGACTTTGTTGTCTATTATTTTAAGGAGATCATAGAGCCCAGCCCCGAACAACCAACCAACTATCTTGAGGAATCTAAAATATGTTTAAGAAAAGGTTAATTAGTTCAAGGAAGAAAGAGGATCCAATATGGAGAAGTGCCTCTATCTAAAATGCCCAAATTTCCAAAATTCATAAGTTTATCATACCCATTCTCACAAAAACACTGCACTATAAAAGAGATGTCTTTGACTAATTTAGCTTCTTTGTGAGTATGAATGAGGTGTGATGAACTAATCCAATGTAAAATATGCCAAAGCATTACTTTATCATGGTGAAGTAGCACATATTAGAGGTACCATTAACCCTAAACCAGCCAATGACCAAGTTGCCCAAGCATTAGGGCCGCAAGGCTAATAAATGCACTCCATCATCGCCAAGCTTGCAAGTAGTTATGCAGGAATTGATACTCATAAATCATAAATTATTAGTTAATTTGTTAAATGTAAATGTGTATGTTTATAATAAAAATTAATTTGGTTTTTGGTTTATTTGATCGTCACTCCAAAAATGGAGTATATTTTTTATTTACAAATTAAAGTGTTTTGACTGTATGTTAATTCAATTTTATGGTATACAAAAATTTATTGTTTTTAGACAAATAATTTATTAAATTGAATTTTTTGAAAATTAAAATTAAATTTCATTTATGGTGGTTTTAAATTGGTGAAAAATATTACTTTCTATAATGTTTTGATTTTAATGTAATCAATTTTTATAAATTATAGTTAACATTTTTATTAGAATACTTAATAGTATATTTTATCAAAATATATTTAATGTTTTGATGTGAGGTTCTCTTAAAAACATAAATAATATATAAAATTTAGTTACATAAAAAATCAAAACATGCATGGAAAATAATCTCTTTGACTAATAAAAAAATAAAATCAGTAAAATTTTACAATACTTTATTTGTTTTCTCATTTTTTATATTGAACATAAAATGTATTTTTAATAAAAAATAAATAAAATAAAATTTAAAAATATATATTTTAATTTCTTTTCTTAATTTTTATATTCAATATAAAATTATTTTTATATTTGATAAAGATCCATAATTATGTAACAGATTCACTTCTTGATATTTTTTGCTTTTTATAAATTATATTTTCACTATAATAATAATAATCTAATTATTATAATCTAATTTATAAAAGTGTGGATACTTTACCAATTACTTTACCAATTTTAGATTTAATCCTATAATTTCTATAAAAAACATATTATTAAACATTAAACTCATAAAATAAACTAATTGTATAAAAATAAATTTCATAAAGATTTTTACTTACCTATAATGTATATAAACATTATTTTTTAAACCTAAATTGTTATGTTTTATATATTTAAAATTCAAATTTAAATAAAAAACTAAGTTTTGTCTATATCAAACAAAAATTATGAACTTTTATGTATTTAAAATTAAAAAACTATTGACTTTTATATATTTAAGATTCATATAAAAATGTGTATAAGAAATTCAAATATAATTTTGTATTTAAGATTAAAAAATTATTGACTTTTTATATATTTAAGATTCATATAAAAATGCATATAGGAAATGTTCAAATTCAAATATAATTTTATATTTAAGAAATTAAAATTAAAAAACTATTGACTTATTGACTTATTACATATTTAAAATTCTTATTAAAATATAATTTCATACATAAAAAAATGTTTAAGTTCAAATATATTCGGTAGCTTTCTTAAAATTACAAAACTATTGACTTATTGACTTTTTACATATTTAAAATTCTTATTAAAATATAATTTCATATATTAAAAAATGTTCAAGTTCAAATATATTTGGTAGCAAAGCACATTTCTTCTAGAAATGTTTAATGTAGTGGTTGTACATGGTTTAAAAGAGTGATTCCTAGAAATATAGTAGCAAAGCACATTTCTAAAGAAATGTTTAATGTAGTGGTTGTATATGGTTTAAAATAGTGATTCTTAAAAATGTTTTATTATTTTTAGAAATGTTTTAATATGATGATGATGATAGTGGTGGTTAACGTCCACTTAGATCAAACTTTGGTTTATCGAATCCAAAGAAACAAATTATTTAGTTTGTTTTAAAATAGTATTTCTATGCTCAAAGAGCTTGGAGAGAAGTGTCCTGAGCTCACTATAATTTTGACAAGTTAAAAGGCTAGGAAGGTTGGGATTACAACAAAGATTATGAAACTGAGATCTAATGTGGGTGTAAGCAGGGCATTCTAAGAGGAAGTGTTTTTCATCCCCAATGTTCATATTCTCATAGAGATGGCAGATCCTTTCTACCCATGGTGTTTTAGGAACTTCCCAACAACCAGTTTCACTATGAAGCTCATGAGAGTTTGTTCTTATCTTGGCTATATTAATTTTTTCTTTGAACTAGTTAAAATCAAGAGATACTTTTGATCTTATAGAGTAGGGTTGATGATCTCCTTATAATAACTTAATTTTCTTTTATCCTCTAAATCTTTCTCACACCACATTTTCTCCTTAAACTTAAAAGTGACAATATTTTTAATGTTATTTATATTTTGCAATGCAACATTTTCGTTGATCTCCCAACGGTTTAACCAAGCTCTGATATCTTTATACCAACCTCGCTTGAGCCTTTAGCTCGCTTACCTTCACTTTCAAGCGAAATGCTGATCTTCTTTTCCAAAATAATACCGTACAACTTGGCTAAGAGAGGGATAATCATAATTGTCCAGTAATTAGAAGGGTTGTTTGTATCCCCACTTTAAAAATAGGGATAATGAGGCTTTGAGTCCAAGGTTTAGGGAACCCTTGACCACTTGATTGAAAAGCTTGTGGATGTGAGGGTTGAGGACATGACCTCCAATTTTTAAAATTTATGCCTGGTAACCTTCGATGTCCTTAGCTTTTCCATTTGCTAGACGCTTAACCCCAAATTCTATGTCTTCTAATGAGAAAAATTATTCCGTTGTGAGCAGGCTTTCAAAGCTATCTATATCGTTCGAAGATTCATAAAGCTTTTTAAGATAGGAATTCCAATTGTGTAAAGAAATTCTATTATTATCTTTAGTTTTTCTAGTTAGAATCTACCTCCAGAATTTCTTAGGAGCCACCTTAGAGAGGTGTAAGAGATTTTCTTGTCTTTTACGAATATATTGCATTTTTTCCTTTTAGTTAGGGCTTTGTATATTTTTATCTTGTCATTTTTAAGAGACCCATCAAGACACTCCTGAATTTCTTTCCTCGCACTTTTACAATCTTGATCATACCAAGGGTTTGTTTTGCTATTTCTTTTATTACTTGAAACTTCAATTGAGAACTTGTTAATAGAATATGAGAGGGTTGTGGTAAAATTATGATAGAGGTCTTCTATTTTGTCTATACTTGATAAAGGAAGCAAATTATCTTTTAATTCATTTAGAAAAAGATTACTTTTATTTCTATCAAAGATCAAGTTTTTTTAACTATGATGATTATCTTCTATAGGATCTCTATGCATGACAAAATTGAGAGTTACAATTAAAGGTCTATGATCTAAGTCAGGCTCGTGGTCATTTAAGATGTCAAAATTTATTTCTTCGTTGTATAAAGGGATATCGGAAATAACATAGTCCACCACGCTACTACCAAGCCCATGGACAAAATAGTTGAAAAACTTGATAAAAATAGTTAAATATTAAAAATATATAAGTAAGAGAATGACTATTTCATTTAAATACACATCAAATATATAGCTAAAAGAATGACTATCCCATTTAAATACTATATGTGTAGTAGATACTTTTATTATCTTTAAAAAAATGTATAATAGTGATATAAATTAATACACTATTTTTTTGTATATTAATATTATAAAACAAAGTTGTTAAATGAAAGTTTGATAGAAGAACTAATTAAATAAATAATTGTTAGAAATTAAAATTTAAACATCAAGTAGTTAAATGTGATTAATTATAAATCAATATTGATGTTATCTAATTGAATATGGATGGAATTCTTGGGAGGTAAGTTTCGCACTCTCTCATATTGACTAAAGTAATATGTTTATTTCGTAATGGGAGAGGGTTTTGGATGCTAGGGTTTCCTCAAGCGATCTTTAGGGGTGTTTTCATACTTGATCTCAGGAGTGCAAGAAGGTGAATTTGATCGTAGCAAAAGAATGGAGGTGGAGAAGTAGGAGGGGGTGGGGGGGTTCAGACCACTCCCCAAAGGATCATGGTGCATAAGGGGTGGAGGTGCATAGGAATGAATCGGGGACAAGAATGGAAGGAGAAGGTTTGAACCAGAAACGGGGACGCATTAAGGTGGATGGGGAAGGAGGAGGCTGAGGCAATGTATCCCAAAGGTGGCAAGGATTATGACATTGCAAATCAAATAAGAGAAAATTCCAGAGAAAATACAATACATGAAGGACCACGCCATGATCGCTAAGTTCATAGGAATTTAGTTGTCAAAAAAGGCATTGAGTTGGTGGATTAATGTAACATGGAAACCGCAAGGACACTATGATCTAAGAGTTCTTTCATGGTTTTTTTTTTAACCAAGAAGATAGGGATCATATCTTTGAGGGAGGTCCATATTTCTATTACTTAGTGGGTGTGTTCCTTCGTCCCCAGTGAGAGTGGAGCATTTTAACCCAGATAAAGAAGATCTCACAATAACATTGGTGTGGATCCAGATGTACTCACTTTCATGCAAGTATTAGGACCCAGAGACCTTAGTAGATATTGGTAATTCTCTAGGAGATTTTGTAAAGGTTTCAGAACAGACTAAAGTAGTGAGGTACACCTCGTATGCAAGGATATGCGTTTATATGGACATCTCTAAGGAACTTCTGAAGGCTATAAAAATATCATGGGATGATGAAGATTGGCTACAGATGCTTGATTATGAGCATATTATATTGTACCGATGCAGGTGATGCCATGAGCATGGTCGTCTTTTTGGGACTTACCTATGAATAATCCCCCCTAGTAGAAGCAAAAAGAGGAGAAGGATGCAGATGGTTTTACAAGGGTCACTTCCTGGAAAAGGTAGGGGAGACATTAGGTGGGTCTAGATCTTGGTAAAAACCCTACAACTCACAATAGCTTTGATGTCCTGAACAAGATCCAAGATAATGAGATGGAGCCAAAAGATATAGGAAATGGTAGTCAAATGGGGAAACCATAAAGAGATTCAATAGATAACCCTAGGGGGGAGATCCACAATCAAATTCTAAGTAGGAAACATAGGAGGATGTTTTTAAGGTAGAGGATGAAGATGAGGATATGGAGTTGGGTTAACCGAATTTAGATGGAATAGTGGAGGCGTGTGCTAACAAGACTAAGGGATACATTCCCTTCCAGCAGGTGCAACTTCTCCATGAAGCAATTCTAAAATCCAAGCCCCATATATCTTTGAGGATTGGTTCGAGGAATCAAAATAAAAACAAAATAAAATACAAGGAGGCAAGAGACAAGAGGGGAAGGAGAATCAACAAGCAAAGAATAGCGTAGGTAGGTGCCATGTTAGTGGATTCAGGCCAATACCCTACCATCAAGGTGGGTCTAGCGACAACTAAAACCATTTCCCAATGAAGTTAGTTTCATGGAATATAAAGGGAGCAAATAGTCCCTAGAAGGCAAGGCTTCTGAAGAGGAAAATCATGAAGGAGAATATGTTGATAATGTTCATTCAAGAAACTAATTGCTTGGAGGATATGATGAAGGAGAGCAGACGAAAAGTTTGGCAAGGTAGTGAAGCAGTAGCCGTAAATGCTAGAGGAGCGCCAAGATGCCTAGTGATACTATGGAACCCGAGGGAGGTTTTACTCTTCAATTTTTTGGATACTCTGAGGATTATTTTGGTGGAGTTCCAAATACTTGGCTCCTTAGTGAGTGGGGTGTTAAAAAATGTATACGAACCTCAGTTTCACCACCAAAAGATATATTTTTATGTCTTTAGAGAACCTAAGAGGATGGGTGGATATGAATCATTGGATCATAAGGGGATATTTTAACATGGGGACTTTCCTATTAGAAAAGAAGGGGGGAAACCGAAGGTTGGAAGCAATAAATCAGTATTTAGAGGACCTATTAGAAAGGTTAAATGTGGTAGATATGGAAACATGGAATAACCTATTTACCTGGAATAATAAAATAAAAGGCATTTCACCTCACAACTAGATCATATTTTGGTCTCTAAATCAATCCTAGCCAATAGGGGAGAAATCGCGGCTCTTGTGTTTCCATCGACAAGTTTGAATTAATGGCCTATTAGCTTTATGTGGAGCAAGAGTGGAATCTAGGCGAGACACCCTTTCTGCTTTGAACAATTTTGGCTTTCCCACCCAAATTTCAAAAGCATGGTGCAACAATGGTGGGAGTATTTCAAGGTTCCTAGAGGGTCGTGCATATAAATTTTTTGATAGAAGTTGAAAACAATAAAGCAACGATTGAGAGTCTGGAATAAGGAAGTGTTTGGAAACGTATTTTAGGACACGTAATATATAGAGAAGAAGATGGAGGAGATCTAACTTAGGAGGATGCAACAAGGCTATGATGAGGGGATTATGGAAGAAGAAGCTCTGGTGTTATCTCAATTCAAGTGGGGGGAAATTAGGAGGAGATCTCGTGGAAGAAGAAGTGAAGGAATCAATGGTTGAAGGATGGAGAGTGCAACACAAAATTATTTCATAAATAGTCGATTCAGCATAGGAAAAGGAACATAATTGTAATTCTCAAAAGGGGAGATGGATAGCATGTGGAAAATCATGAAAAAATAGAGGCATAATTGGTGAACTACTTCAAGGATCTCATGGAGGAGCATGTTCAAAACTCGTAGGAGGATATTGATCGAGTCAAGCACAGAATGAGAGAAGCATAAGAGGTTGGTGACTCAAGCACAGAATGAGATGCTTATGCGCTTGGTAGAATTGGGAGAAGCATAAGAGGTTGTATGGAAAATGGAATATGGAAATGATCTAGGGCTGTATGGTTTTAAGTCAAAAATTTCCATCATTTTTGGGATTTAATAAAGGGTGAAGTGGTCCATATTGTTGAGAAATCAAGAATGACAAGAGGAGTGTTGTTAGCCTTTAACACAACATTACTGACTCCGATCCCAAAGAGAGAAGGAGAATATGTCCCAGGTAAATTTCAATTGATCTCCCAATGTAATTCCATTTATAACATCATAACCAAAGTGATAGCCAATGGAATCAAACCCCTACTGCTTGCATTGATCTCCCTAAGCAGTTGAGTTTTGTAGAAGGTCACCAAATTTTAAATGGTATCATTTTAGTCCACGAGGTAATTCACTCATTGAAAGTTACCAAAAAATGGGAATGTTGATTAAATTAGATTTAGCCAAAGCCTACGACAAGATCAGTTGGCAGTTTATGAGATCTATGCTGTGGGATTTTGGCTTTGGGAAGATGTGGACTAGTTGTATTATAAATATGTCCTCTTCAATTTTCTTCTTTGTTTTGGTCAATGGAACGCCATATCTAACTTTCAAGTCGTCGAGGGGAATTCGTCAAGGGGATCCACTCTTCCCCTTCTTGTTTGAATGCTTATCATAGATCTCTTAGTAAGGTAAGAAACAATAATGATTCATATCATGATGCCATTAGTTACAAATAATAGATAAAAGAGAAAATATCTTGTGTAAAATCACAAGAAAGCCTATGGAAATATACTAATTTAGTACAATTATTTTATCCTTATGGTATCCTTACTTATTGACATGGGACCTTGAATGATATGTAAGTAATTTGATCAAGTAACCGGTAAATCCACCTAGGTATAAATGTAGTAGATACCAACTAGAAATAATACTATGTTTGGATATTGTAACCTCAACATCTAACCTCAGATGAAAATGGCATCCCTTAGGTGGTAAGCTAAAATTGATTACTAGTGCACTTGAATCCATTGAAAGAAACTCACTGCCCCCATCCTTCTAGAAATAAACCTCACAATCAATGCATTGTAAGCCATCCTTATTACATTATTTAACTTGATTTAACTTCATGTCATCCACTGGAACAATAGGCTAATATACATGGTCGATTTCATGGTATAACCTCTCAACCTCTTTATTTGTATCAAGTCATTTTCCTTGTGAACTTTCCATTCATCAAAGGATTGCAAGTATGAATATTTGGTTGATCACAACCATTTTCCTTCATATGCTCCACTAGTGCAAGATAAATGACAACTTTGCCTCCTTTGCAATGTCCATTATTCAAGGTAGTATATGTTACTTAATTTGGTGTCAATCATTTTCAGTTAGGGATGATGGTTAAGGGAATACTTAAGGATAGATTAGATGAAATTTTGGTTCTATATACCCATCTTTTTCTCTAATCTAGCTACAAGATTGTCACAGTTCACTAATTCATATAACAAATGTTGTAGGAATTAGAAAGGTGTCCTAATTTCCATCATTAACACCTGCAATACTAGGTATATGCCAATAATTTGTTTGATAATTATAAAGATATGGAGGGTTGACATTGTAGGTTAAAAATTATACTTATAAGGAGATGGGGGTCACATCATATTCATATGGTCCATCAAGCAAGTTATCAGATTTTCATTAGGAGAATAGTTTCAATGGTATAATACTGGTCTAAAAAACATAGGTTAATGGTTCAAATTCCTTTTATCTTTATAAGAATTGCATATGGTTGGAAGAGGTACTCACGATAAAAATTCTTAATATTTAAAAGGATTATATAGGTTCTTGTAGATTTTCTCTAAGTAGGACCTTAACCAATGTATTAATGAATATTTGTCAAACTTATGGAGATCATATAGGATTAAATGTAACATTGTATATCTCTTCTCATTATTATAATATCCCAGGTTACCTAATTGATATGCCAATTAAGAAAGTCGCTTGGTAAGGCATACCACAATTGAAATTTTAGCTCATATGATCTTGATGAGAAGAGAGATCATAAATACAACCAAGAAAAAAACAAGAAATAATTGTTTGAATGCTTATGATAGATCTCTTAGTAAGGGAAGAAACAATAATGATTCATATCATGATGCTAGTAGTTACAAATAGCAGATAAAAGAGAAAATATCTTGTGTAGAATCAGAAGAGAGCCTACGAAAATAGACTAATTTAGTACAATTATTTTATCCTTATGGTATCCTTACTTATTGACATGGGACCCTGAATTATATATAAGTAATTTGATCAAGTAACCGGTAAGTCCACCTAGGTATAAATGCAGTAGATACCAACTAGAAATAATACTATGTTTGGATATTGCAACCTCAACATCTAACCTCAGATGAAAATGGTATCCCTTAGGTGGTAAGCTAAAATTGATTTCTAATGCACTTGAATCCATTGAAGGAAACTCACTGCCCCCATCCTTCTACAAATAAACCTCACAATCAATGCATTATAATCCATGGTTATTACATTATTTAACTTCATGTCATCCACAGACATAATAAGCTAATATACATGGTTGATATCATGGTATACCCTCTCAACCTCCTTATTTGTATCAAGTCATTTTCCTTGTGAAATCCATTCATCAAAGGATTGTAAGTATGAATATTTGGTCGATCACAACCATTTTCCTTCATATGCTCCACTAGTGCAAGATAAATGACAAATTTGTCTCCTTTGCAATGTCCATTATTCAAGGTAGTATATGTTACTTCATTTGGTTTCAATAATTTTCAGTTAGGGATGATGGTTAAGGGAATACTTCAGGATAGCTTAGATGAAATTTTGGATCGATATACCCATATTTTTCTCTGATCCAGCTACAAGATTGTCATGGTTTACTAATTCATATAACAAGTGTTGTAGGAATTAGAAAGGTGTCCTAATTTCCATCATTAACACCTACAATACTAGGTATATACCAATAATTTGTTTGATAATTATAAAGAGATGGAGGGTTAATATTGTAGGCTAAAAATTATACTTATAAGGTGATGGGGGTCACATCATATTCATATGGTCTATCAAGCAAGTTATCAGATTTTCATTAGGAGAATAGTTTCAATGGTATAATACTGGTCTAAAAAACATAGGTTAATGGTTCAAATTCCTTTTATCTTTATAAGAATTTCATATGGTTGGAAGAGGTATTAACGATAAAAATTCTTAATATTTAAAAGGATTATATAGGTTCTTGTAGGTTTTCTCCAAGTATGACATTAACCAATGTATTAATGAATATTTATCAAACTTATGGAGAGCATATAGATTAAATTTAACAATGTATATCTCTTCTCATTATTCTAATATCACAGGTTACCTAATATTGCAATTAAGAAAGTAGATTTGTAAGGCATACCACAATTGAAATTTTAGCTCATATGATCTCCATGAGAAGAGAGATCATAAATCCAACCAATAAAAAAGCAAGAAATAATTGTTTGAATGCTTATGATAGATATCTTAGTAAGGGAAGAAACAATAATGATTCATATCATGATGCTAGTAGTTACAAATAGCATATAAAAGAGAAAATATCTTGTGTAGAATCATAAGAAAGCCTATGGAAATAGACTAATTTAGTACAATTATTTTATCCTTATGGTATCCTTACTTATTGACATGGGACCTTGAATGATATATAAGTAATTTGATCAAGTAACTGGTAAATCCACCTAGGTATAAATGCAGTAGATACTGACTAGAAATAATACTATGTTTGGATATTGTAACCTCAACATCTAACCTCAGATTAAAATGACATCCCTTAGGCGGTAAGATAAAATTGATTACTACTGCACTTCGATCCATTGAAAGAAACTCAGTGCCCCCATCCTTCTACAAATAAGCCTCACAATCAATGCATTATAAGCCATGGTTATTACATTATTTAACTTCATGTCATCCACCGGCACAATAGGCTAATATACATGGTCGATTTCATGGTATATCCTCTCAACCTCCTTATTTGTATTAAGTCATTTTCCTTGTGAAATCCATTCATCAAAGGATTGTAAGTACGAATATTTGGTTGATCACATCCATTTTCCTTCAAATGCTCCATTAGTTCAAGATAAATGACAACTTTGCTTCCTTTTCAATTTCCACTATTCAAGGTAGTATATGTTACTTCATTTGGTGTCAATCATTTTTCACTTAGGGATGATGGTTAAGGGAATACTTAAGGATAGATAAGATGAAATTTTGGATCTATATACCCATCTTTTCCTCTGATCTAGCTACAAGATTATCATGGTTTACTAATTCATATACCAAGTGTTGTAGGTTAAAAACTACACTTACAAGGAGATGGGGGGCACATCATATTCATATGGTCCATCAAGTAAGTTATCAGTTTTTCATTAGGAGAATATAAGTTTCAATGGTATAATACTGGTATAAAAAACATAGGTTAATGGTTCAAATTCCTTTATCTTTATAAGAATTGCATATGGTTGGAAGCAATACTAATGATAAAATTTATTAATATTTAAAATGATTATATAGGTTCTTGTAGGTTTTCTCCAAGTAGGACCTTAAACAATGTATTGAATTATGAAACTTATGGAGAGCATATAGATTAGATGTAACATCGTATATCTCTTCTCATTATTCTAATATCCCTAGGTATAAATGCAGTAGATACCTACTAGAAATAATACTATGTTTGGATGTAACCTCAACATCTAACCTCATATGAAAATGAAATCCCTTATGTGGTAAGCTAAAATTGATTACTAGTGCACTTGAATCCATTGAAACAAACTCATTGTCCCCATCCTTCTAAAAATAAACCTCACATTCAATGCCTTAGAAGCCATGCTTATTACATTATTTAACTTCATGTCATCCACCACAATAGGCTAATATTTCATTTCCTTTTGATGCATTTCTTTGGTTCCCTCCTTCCTTCCTTTGGTCCACGTACATGACTCCCAGTACCAAGGTCCTTCCCCTTTTCATTGAAAACCTTAGGAGAAAACTCAGGTATTTTTGCTATCTATACAAAAAAAATGCAATTAATTTTACCAAAAAAAAATTTAAAAACGAAATTAAAAAAAAATGGGACCCCTAACATAACTTTTCATATTTTATCTCCCATGAATAGTTTTGTCGGGAAAGGGCGACGCTTTCTTTTTGCATAGGCCAGTGTTTACTTGCTTTGATTCTGGTATTCAACACCATGAAAGATGTAGCTAAGTTGTTGGGATATATTGAGGTGAACTGCGTGAGGTGTAACTTAAGTTTCATTGCAATCTTGTTCTGCATTCTACATTATTGCAAGTATTTTATCAATGCTTTTGTGAAAACAACGTAAAAACTGAAAACAACAAACACTGAAAACATTATGTGGTTTCTTTATTGAGAGAAATCAAAATAGTGGTTTCTCTGCTACAAAATTTTAAGTGTAATATGCATTCTGTGCTGCATTTTGTACAAAATTTTATCATATGATTAGTAAGTGTAATATGCATTCTGTGGTTTCTTTATTTTCAGAAATCAAAATAGTGGTTCCTATGCTACAAAATTTTAAAAATTTTGTAAAAATTTTGGTTTCCTCTAGGGATGACTGTGGATTGTGGTGGCTCTTCCTAGCTGAGTCGTGGATTATTTGACATTCATTTATTTGGGTTGTGATTGTTTTGTGACCACTAGAGTTGGACTTCAGTTTCCCACTGCTGTAAGACCGTTACCGTGTTCATCTTTGGGGCTTCTCGTGTAAAACTTGTCCTGCTTGTAGCCTTTAAGGCTTAGGGGTCTTCACTCTTGGAGACTACGATATCTTGTTCGCTACTGTACGTGTCTAACCTAAAACTAAAACACTCTAACCCTCTCTCTCTCTCTCTCTCAAGTTATGACATCTGTTCCTTTTAGTAGATAGTCCTTACAGAATATAGTCTTCCCTTTTACTTTTGAAACTTGTTAGATAGATTAATCGTTTAAACAATTTTCAGTTAACAATTGAGTGCTGATAGACTTTATTTTTTTGGTTATGTAGGCTTTGTACAAGTAGAGACATGGAGGTAAGTGATTGTTTGTGATTAAAGTATACCATTATTTTTATTTAATTTAAATTGTTTTTTTTAACAGAAATGAGTAGGTTTTATATTAATAAAATTGTGGCTGAGCCACCCAAGAGGTTACATCTGTGAGTTCTTTGCAGAAAACAAAATTCCCCATCACAACAAATGGGAATACTACTTCTATTTAATTTAAATTGTTAGAACATATTACTTTGTACTTTAATAAAAATCTAATAGGCTATGGCTAATCAATACTCTAATCATTTAAAAAAAACAAGAAAAGCAGGTAATGACACGAAATAAAAAAAACTGATTATGAGCTTTACAAAAAGAACGCGTCTAAATGATCAAATGAGAAAGAAAGGGACATGTATCTCACAAGGTAAATATTTATAAATAGAACAATGTATTTCATTATGTAGTTATATAATGCTTATTTTTATTGTATGATGATGTTAGGCAAATGTTTAATAACATTCTTGGCTACAGTTATAAAGAAGAGGAAAATGCAAACACTAGCAAAGAAGATTACACCTTCTATGCCTTTGAATGACTCTACTATTCCTAACAAAGAAGAAAATGACAAAGATATATTTTCCTCTTATCAAGAGGATCAGGAGCAACATGAACAAGGTAATCCCATTAATTCAGATTTTTCTAGACCTTTATAACTATAAATATTATGATTAATAAATCCATAACACCTTTATGTGCCCTTCTTTTATAGAAGATGTTCAAAAACAACCATGCCTTATGGATAACAGTGTAGAAGGGGAAGATCCCTCGACACAAAAAGAGGCGGAGCAACATAAAGGACAAGGTAAGATCATTAATGTATAATTTTGTAGTTCTTCATAAACAAAATATTATGACTTAGAAATCAATAACACCTTTAAGTGCCCTTCTTTTATAGAAGATGTTTAGAAAGAACAATGCCAACAAGATATTAGTATATAAGGTGAAGATCCCTCTACACAATCATCGATAGAGAAAGTCAAGAAGAAAAGTAGAGGAGCAACTAAATGTGCAGAAATCAATAACTTGGAGGAAAAGATCAAAATTCATATCAATGAAAGGAACCAACCAATTGGTCCAAACTCCGTGAAGCTATCTTCGTTACTAGGTGTGCTCGCAATGGAAATGGTTCCAATCAATTATTTTGATTGGAGGAAGGTTTTAGATCAATTAAAGGAGGACTTTTGGAACATTATTATTGTGAGTATTAAACATTACTTGTATTTGTTTTCTATTTTTGGATGATTTCGAAGTTTATTTTCAAACCATGTATGACATCTAAAATGCAATTCTTGTATATTGCAGAAAAAATTCATAATTCCTCCGATCCTTAAAGAAAATTATATGAAATCCATTGGCCATAAGGAAAACATTCATAGATATCGGTTGACCAAAAAATACCGTGACCCTTATGAGTCAATAGAGGAAATATTAAAAATGTTCCTCCGATTAGGATAAGTGAGAAAGTGTGGAGAGAATCCGTCCTATCACGAGCCACCACTGAATTCTTGGTAAGCAAAAAGTTCACATATTATATAATCAAGTTTTTTAGAATGTCTATTGGCTTGTAATGTTGACTTATATATGTTATTTTCAGTTGATTTATAGGATATAAGGAAAAAAACAAGGAAAATAGAGAAAAGGAGAGGGACTTACACACCTTTGGACATCGAGGTTATCAACGAGTCGAAGATGACATGGTAAACAATTGTGATGATATTTTATCCGATATAAGAAATATTAGCATATTTTAGTTTCATTGTAATGTCAAATCTTAACCATACTATTTTATTTGTTGCAACTAGAAAAAATCTATAGGCTCTGATGATACAACTACAAGCATTACTAGGGCAGACTTATGGAAGAAGTGCCATCAAAAGAAGGATGACACTCCAATCACACTCGTTGTAGGAGAAACAATAGTATGTTCTCAACCTTTTAATTTAGATATTTATTAAAATTTCATTTTACATGTTGGAAACATTTTCTTCTATAATATGATTTAATTGTATGTCAATGTTAGCAAAAAATTGAATAAGCACAAGTAGAAGTTGCATCTCAAGACTTTGTAGCTAGGGATGATGCCCGTGCCAAGGTACTAGGGGTTGATACAAGAGGACGATGTCAAGGCGTTGGCTTAGGATTTAATCCAACTAACTTGTTTGGAAAAAGTCCATACAAGGAGGTGCTAGCTGTAAGCCAAGCTACAGTGAAAGAAAAACCAGAGGAAATCACATCTTTGAAAACAACAATAATTGCACTACTGAAAAGAGTAGAATATATGGAGAGAGAACACATGGTCAACAAAGAAAGTGTTAGTGTCCAATTCTTTTCTCTTGTCTCAATATACATATTTTCACACAAATGATATGAATTCTAATATCCTATTGCTCATATAAACAATGTCCTACTGTACAAAATGGTCATGTTGAAATCACACCTGTGGTGGAGGTTAGTTGTTTAATTATTATTTTAAATAAAAAAAAATTTCATCTTTTTAATATATAAATATTACATTTGTTTTTCCTTGACAGAGTAATACAGGGGACATAACAACCCCTATGAACAGACTAATATAAAAGAAATTAACTTCAATGCATACTCCATCGTCCCTAGTATGTATTGAAAATTTTCATAATTTAGTTCAATCTTATTTTATTTTATCAATATATTAGAAATCATTGTCTGTTGGGTGTAGAGTCATGCATCAAAATATGATGAACATTTGGTACAGAAAACACCAATGGTTCCATCGAAATTGCAAATTGACAAAATGAAAACACCAATTCATGTAAGATTGTAATTATTTAATCTAGGATCATCAATGTTTAAATTCTTATTTCCATGCATATATCTTACTTTGTCTCATTTATTTGCAGGGTCAAGATAATGCTAATGAGTTGAAACCAACTTCCCAATTGGGGATGGAAGGAAAGACATGCTTTCTCATTGCATTAAACTCAAGGGTTAAAGTTGCAAGGGCAACAATACATAAGACTGACCCAAATGCAATGGTGCACTATGTCCCTGTTGGAAAAGGCTATTATATTGTGAATCCGATAGAAATTTTAGATCGTCTATTTGAAAATTTAGCTCTACCACATCCCAGTAGCTCTTTATGTAATCAAGCAGATGCTTTGTTGAGATTCATTCTTTGGCATACAGATGACATTGAACTATGTAACTTGTGCATATACTGTGTGACTAGTGATTTCAGTGATGTTGTATCAACTAAGAATAGTTGATTTATTGAATATTTATACTTAGATCAGGACATACTTTATAATTTTTTTGTATTTCGGGATTAGTATTTACATTTAATTAAAATTTTGGGCACAAGTTGCAATTATATGCCATGGGCACAATTTCTTATTTTGTAATACAACAATATTATATAATCTTCGTTGCATGTGAAATGAGATGCCGTGTTGTGAATATGTGGAATGAGCAGTCTGTCTATCATATTTTCATTAAGTTTTTATTTTATTTTTATAGATTAGTTTATCCTTCTATTGCCTTCTATTGCCAAAAACAGACAATTACAGAAAAAAATCACATTAATATAATTTATTTTCCACATTGTAGCAAGAGTAAGAAAATGACCAAAATTCAATATTTAAAGGAATAAGCTTGCATCTAGAAACAAATTCATATGCAATGATTAACAATAATAGTAAGCTGATTTCTTAACTCAATTGAGGCCAGGACCTTTTATGTTGTACAAAAAAAAAATCTAAAAATCATTTTGAATTTGAAAATCAAAACTAAGTTTAAATACAGACTACTCAATTTTCACATTGAAGTCACCATGTTATTACATTGTTCATTCTGTGTTTGATAGTGGTCTTGATGGATTCACCTTGTTTGCCTATATCCATTGGGTATCTCACTTTCCAAGTTTGAAGGAAAAATGAAATCACCTTAGCGACCTAGGGTTTGAATAGAACTGGTTAGGTGTTAGATAAAGGGTTTGAGAGACCATTTGGAAATGCCCGCAAGGGGGTGTTCCTTTGATGATAAAATTCATCAAATTATATGGTCTTGTTCATTATTGAAATGGATATGTAGCCATGCTCTTGGTTTTTCTTATAGTGATCAGATAAGGAAAATATCAACCTGCCAAAATAGAAGAAAAATCTTGTTTTGCATGCTAAAGACAAATAAAAAATGGCTAAGTGTTGTAAAGGGGCTAAGTGATTCCTGCACTAAGGATGATGTCGGCATGGCATGGCATGGAATAGATGATGATGTGGCATGAAGATGAAATCATTGTCGCATTATGACATCATTATGGAGAAAAATGACAAATTAGTGAAAATCAAGAAATTGGCTACGTATGGGAAAATGGGTCCAAGTAGGCTTAAGAGGATGCCCACCACAAATGATTTGTTGAAGAAAATTCCCACAACACATGGGGATATTGTAGGATGTTGTTTTTTATACTCAACCATGGTCTCAGTTTGTCCAAAGAGAGCCTGAAGAAGAATTTATGGACCTGCCACAACCGTGGTTTAGGGAAATTAGACCAAAGCTAGGAGAAGATAAAAAATTGTGTAAGTATGGAATTATTGGTAAAATATGCCTAAATTTCCTTAGGGAAATGCCTGCCATAGCTCCTAGGATGATGATAAAAATATTCTGAGAGTGTGGATTTCTAGAGTGTTGTATGGTGCATCCAACTATATCATTAGCCTGACCAAAAAGTATTTCAGGAAGAAGATATCAATCTGTCAAAAGTGCCTCTCAACCATATTTGCATTGTTCCAAAAAATTACCCACTGAGGAGAGAGAAAGAAGCTCCAGAAGATGAAAGTGGTCTTGATGGATTCACCTTGTTGGATTCTACCCATTGGGTATCTCACTTTCCAAGTTTGAAGGAAAAATGAAATCACTTTCGTGACCTAGGGTTTGAAGAGAATTGGTTAAGTGTTAGACAAACAGTTTGAGAGACCATTTGGAAATGCCCGCAAGGGGGTGTTCCTTTGATGATAAAATTCATCAGATAATATGGTCCTGTTCATTGTTGAAATGGATATCTAGCCATTCTCTTGGTTTTTCTTATGGTGACCAGATAAGGAAAATATCAACCTACCAAAATAGAAGAAAAATCTTATTTTGCATACTAAAGACAAAGAAAAAATGGCTGTGTTATAAAGGGGCTAAGTGATTCACGCATTAAGGTTGATTCCCACTGTAACACCCTGGTTTTGACCCCATTGCATTTAATCGTACATGATGTATATATATTGTAAATAATCACGGTGTGGAGCTAAAGGCCAAGGCCCCACCATTGATTGGTTATGCTATGTTTCGGGTTGAAATTGTCACCGATGGTATATCGGGGCATACGACATACATATCAAGTTTTTTCATCATGTAAATATGCATCTTTAATTAAATAACCCAACCAGCTACGTTCGTGGCAACTAAATTGAGAAGGGGCATGATTTTCACAAGGATAAGGGTGGGGGATGTCAAACCTTGGGCAATGGGGGAAAAAGACATGTGTCACCTTCCCTTGTCTTATCCAACCACCACCATTGAAAAATGCTGCTGTTAGCTGGGGCAGTTATGGCTGGGAGTGGAGTGTGGCAGGACTGTTAGTCCTTGCCCACACGCACACTCCACCAGCGGATTGAACCTCATGATGGGAAGGAGAATGACTACGCCCCTCATTCCATCCTCTCCACTTCTACGCATTCTATCCATTGTCTGTTCATCTTCACTTAGGGACAGTAGTCTGTTCATTTTCTCTCATGAGCAGGCTTCTTTCCTGTTTAGTCTCACGCAGTAAGCTGGGAGCCCTTCGGTCACTGTCACCCACGATTTTTCCTGTGGAGAGCCATTTCTACGTTCAGGGACTGTGTGTAAGTTTTCCCTACCAATTTGTGGCTCACGCATATGTTTTTCCCTCTGTGTTTTGGGGTTGGGTGTGAATTTCCCTCATGCACAGGCTGGGAGACTGTCTTCCCCAGTGTGGTCTGGGTAAGTTTTCCCGGTGACTTCGTTGTCCAGGACGGACTGTTGTTTCCCCATGTTGTGAGTTGTGTTTACTGATACATTTTGGGACTGTGTAATTCTCTTGGGAGTCGTTTTGGCCATGATAGGGGCAAGAACGACTCAGGAGTCATTTTCCCTGTTTAAGTTGTGACAGCTGATTGATTGCATGAGTGCAATGGTTGGTCTTCGGACTGTGTTGGGAGCAGGGATGGGGGCTTGGGTTTCTTGATAAAACTGGTGTGTTTGGAAACCACACAAATAGAGCTAGAGGGCTGGATTTCTTCTCCACAACCCATAAATAGAATTGGAAGGGAAGGCAAGGCCTGAGGGACTGTGTAGCAGAGAAGGGACTGATTCCTTGTGTTGGGTGTGTGTGGGTGTCTTAGAAGTCCGGCTAGTTCTAGTGTAGGTGTTCCTAGCTCTGTAATGAGCTCACCAGCTTAGCATTTAGCCTTTCCCAGCTCCTGGATGGCCTGATAAACCTGACCATGTTGGCTTGGCTATCTTGTTGATGGCTTGATAAACCCAACTGTGTTAGCTTGGTTGTGTGTTGTGTATCCTTGGCTATGTGTAAGCCTGCTTGTTCCTTATTCGTTGGAGAATCATGCCTAGCTCAGGGGTGGCAGCGTAGTTGAGAGATTAAGGAGCATGCTGGCCTATGGTTGGGTGGAACGTTGCAGCGACGTAGCTGGTTGCGGAATGAGTTCTTCATAAGATAAGTTATCTTGTCCATTTTACTTCCGCAATCATATTTTCTATTAATGAATGTGATGAACATGTTGAATGCTTGTATGAACGTATGTTTTCTTCCATTGTGTGATAAATGTTCATGTATGCATGTTCTAGTTCAAAGCATTTCGTTTCAGCATTGCAGCATTTTCATGAATGTACACGTTCATGGGGCTGGTAGCCCGAATGGTTAACGCCATGGTAGCGTCTTCTTCGTCGGTCGGAGGATCAAGGACGAAATGGCATAGATGATGATGTGGCATGAATATGAAATCATTGTTGCATTATGACATCATTCTGGAGAAATACGACAAATTAGTGAAAATCATAAAATTGGCTAAGTATGGGAAAATTGGTCCAAGTAGCCTTAAGAGGATTCCCTCCACAAATGGTTTGTTGAAGAAAATGCCCATAGGACATGGGTATATTATAGGCTGTTGTTTTGTCTACTCAACCATGGTCTCAGTTTGTCTAAAGAGACGCCGAAGAATAATTTATGGACCTTCCACAACTATGGCTTAGGGAAATTAGACCAAGGCTAGGAGAAGATAAAAATTTGTTTAAGTATGGAATTATTGGTAACATCTGCCTAACTGGCCTTAGGGAACTGCCCACCATAGCTCATAGGATGGTGATAAAAGTATTCTGAGAGTGTGGATATCTAGAGTGTTCTATGGTGCATCCAACCATATCATTAGCTCGACCAAAACGTCTTTCAGGAAGAAGATATCAATCTGCCAAAAGTGCCTCTTAGCCATATTTTCACTGCTCCAGAAAAATTCCTGACGAGGAGAGAGAAAGAAGCTCCAGAAGATGAAAGTGATGTTGATGGATTCACCTTGTTGGCCTCTACCCATTGGCAATCTCACTTGCCAAGTTTGAAGGAAAAATGAAATCACCTTGGTGACCTAGGGTTCGAAGAGAACTGGTTAAGTGCTAGACAAAGAGTTTGAGAGGCCATTTGGATATGCCCAAAATTAAATATTTAAAGGAATAAGCTTGCATCAAGAAACAGATTCATATGCAATAAATAACAATAATAGTAAGCTGATTTCTTAACTGAATTGTGGCTAGGATAACTTTATGTATTTTATGAAAAAGCTTTATTTCATACGATATAGGGACATTTACATCATAACCCAATATACTTGAATTTGTGAAAAAAAACAATATACATGAAATCAATTAAAAAAACTCATTTGCGTGCATTCCTAAGCTTGCATTCCTTAGTGGACATTCCTCAGTGGGAATGCGTAAGCTTGCATTCCTCAGCATGCATTCCTCAACATGCATTCCTAAGCTTGCATTTATCAGCGTGCATACCAAACCAACCACGACCACAATTGAAATTGGGTCGTTGCATACTATGGAAACAGATGAAATTGGGGCATCTTGCACCATGGAAACTAACATAGGGGCCTTCTCTACCATGGCATCAGGAGAACCGTGGGGTTCCCAGGTTGAACGGTTCATGGTGAAAAAATTCCAAGAGAATGCTGATGAATGGAGTGATACAAGCATATGACCAACTGGTATGTTAAATATCCTTTTAAGAGCAGGAGTGGATATGTTTATTTTTGGACATTTTAATTTCCAAAAGGATGAGATAGATGATCCCATCTATAGTTATGATCATGGGGCTATGAAATTGAATTTTTTTGGGAAGAGGGTCGATCTAGACCCTGATTTGGTTTCCAGAGAAACCAAAATTCCACGAAGAGAGGGGGCAATGTTAAACTCATGGAAAACCCCCAAGCTAGAAAAGAATCAGATGGCTAGTAAAATTTGTGGGAAACAGGTTGTTGTTCCCAGGAAAGGTCTAAAAATGGAATATGTTCCTCAAGGAATATACAAAACCTTGATTCAGATTATCCTTAGGACCATTATGAATCACCAAAAGTGGAATGATATTTCGGGTCATTACATGAAGCTAGCCATACACTGGGTTGAAGACATGGCCATAAATGTACCTCATCTATTGGCTAGGAAATTGCACTCTGCATTGCAATATAGTAAAATGAAGAGGGTCAATTTTAGTTACCTGGGCATACTGCAAAAAATATTGATTTATGTTGCCTTAGTGTTGTAGGGTCAAATTCTATTAGAACATACATTAGGAAGCCTAAAGAACACCAAAAACATGAGGAATTACCTCAACCGTCTTTAAAGAACATTGTAGAAGTTGTTTCTACTGTCACTACATCAACCGTACATGGACAATATTTCGAGGACAATATGGAATATGTGGGAAACAACATGCCTTCAATTTCCCCTGAAGAAGATGTTGCTATCACAACTTTGGCTGGAATGCATGGAAATGAAAATGCAGATCAATGGGAGGAATTTGTGAACAATGATATGGATCGTTCACCGACTAGTGATGAAGACTAATTCATGCCAAATATTTTTTTGATGGTATATATTTTTTTCTTTATTTGATAAAATGGTGCATTTCAAAGAACAATCTACTTTGTGGGAGAATTCCTCCACATCTTGCGACGAATTGTGTAGAACTAAGGATGTCCAAATTCTTGATTTGGTACATCATGTCATAGGTTTAGAGAAAAAAATTGTGGAAAGTAAAAAAAAAATGGCCTGAAGAATAAACTTATTAAGGATCAATGTTCTACATTTAGTGTAGTTCTAGAAGGATTGATTTATGACCTTGACAGACCGAAAGACATGTTTCAGGCTGAAAAGAAAAAAGATGAGGAAACTATAGGGAGACTTGAAAATGAGTTGAAAAATAGGCCTCAAGTATTGAACATGCCACCACTGAAGACTGTATTTGGTAAGGAAGCAGAACTTCAACAAGAATTGAAGTAGAAAGAAACATTTATTGCAGGTTTGAAGGTTGAGTTTGAAAATAAAATGAGAGAAATGATAATTAAACAACAAAATGAGACTGCAGAATATGAAACAAGATTGGAAAAATTGAATAAAACAACTAAAAAAAATGAGTTGCTAAAAAATAAGAGGATTGAAAGGATTTCAACAACTCTCGAGGCTAAAAGAACTAGAAGAGAAACATAATAAACAATCAAGGGTAAACAGGTTTGGTCACTAGAAGAATCAACAGTTAAGGGTAAATAGGTCTGCACACCAGAGGAATCAACAGTAAAGGGTAAAAAGGTCAGCACAACAAAAGAATCCAAAGTCAAGGGTAAAAATGTCACCACACCAAAAAATTTTGGCAGTACAAAACTTGGTGATGTAACTATGGAGAGATTACTCCATTTTCAGAAGTCCTTGCAACAACAAGAGAAGACCTTGAATGAAGTTGCTTCAACAATCCATGCTGTAGAGTTAACATTTGGCTCATCAAATCCAACATTGAAGAAGAAGATAGAGGAGAAGGAGGCTGAAATTAGAGACCTTCACCAAAAACTATTGGAGAAGGGAAAAACACTACATTTGGGATGTGATAGTGAGATACAATATTTGAAACCCCAAATTAAAGCTTTGCAAAAGAAACCTGTGGTAGAAGCAATTTTGTATACTCTATCTGATACAGATTTGAGGTCACAAGAGCTCGAGAAGGAGGTACAACAATTCAAGAGAAAATTCAGTGCAGTTCAATCTGAGTTGAAGTGGATGAAGGA
The DNA here is from genome assembly GCA_001517045.1 of Pseudotsuga menziesii. Lineage (NCBI taxonomy): Eukaryota > Viridiplantae > Streptophyta > Pinopsida > Pinales > Pinaceae > Pseudotsuga > Pseudotsuga menziesii. The sequence continues at coordinate 115,104 of LPNX011114439.1, forward strand.
TGATCTTAAAAGAAAGGAATATGAGCACTCAAGCAGAAAAATAAAAAAGTAGAGATGTTGAAGAAATGCCTAGAAGAAAAAGACAGGTTGCATACAAAAGTGATAAGTCTTGCAAAAAAAGTGAAAGAGCAAGACAAACATTTAAAACATATGATTGATGAAGATTCTACAGAATTGGAGGGTTCTGGAAAAGGCAAGAGAAGCTATAGCAAATTTTCTTATTCTAAAAAGGAGGAATTGAAAAAACCTCCCAAGTAGCCTTGAGTTCTAGAATAATATGGTGTACATTTGATGTCTATGTACATACTAATATTGTTATAATATAAATTGTAATTATTTCTCGACAATGCCTATATTTGATATATTTAATGTGTTTCTGATGTGTAGTACAAGTGTACTATGTAATCCATATGTGCTTTTCCCCTATATCTACGAGATTTTAATGTACAAACCATATTGAGAAGTGTGTATGACACTACAAATGATGAAATATATTCTTCGTAATATATTCTACAAATGAATTGACATATGAAATATATTCTACAAATTAATTGACAGATCATCATCTCCAGTGCAATACATAAAAAATTCCCTTCAAAATGGGATTAAAAATAGCCCTTGAAATTTGATCACTGGAGGTTATGGAAAATTAACACTTGGTATGCCTGACACTAAAAACATTTCTTAAGGAGAAAGTATCAGGTAAAAAATTGGAAATATTAAAATGCTAAAAGGGGAGGAATAATAATAAAAAATACTCTCCTATTTTATTCACTGAATTTGACTAAGAAATCAGGCATGTGCGTGCATTTTATTGAAGCAAGGAAATTTTGGATAGCTTCACTCAAATGGACGCCCAACCTGCATTACAAAGCCAAATTCACTGATTCAAACCACAGAGTGTCTGTTCAGGCATAAAAAACTAAATAAGCTTTCAATGTTTAAATGTTAGAGATAAAAACTTATGCTCTGAAAGGAAACTCCAAATTTACATGATTTCCATATTGTAAAAAACAGGGTTGAGTCCCTCTAGGAAATGCACACATTGGCCTGCATTTCATGTTATATTGAATAAATTGCACTATAACATAGACATACCAACCTTTTTCTACAATATCTTGTACTCATTTCTTTAATTTGTATGATCTACAGTAAAATCCAAGTCACCCAAAACAACAATTGATAGTATTTTCCAATTTTACATGCCCATAACTAAAAATGCACACCAATTCCAATCGAAGTACACTCTAGGTATGAAATTTGGAAGTTTGCATACAAAAACCTAATTAGACTAGTATAGTTTTAATTTTAGACATAAAAATTTCTATTGTGAAATAAGAATGCATCCAACATTTGAAATGAGAACAAAACAACTGTAAATGTTGGTTTCTTGTTCACGTGCATCATAGTTTCTCTAGTCAATCTTATATTTATAGAATTTTGGCATGACAAGGACAACTTATAAAAGAGGTTGAATTGGATAGTTGTTTGGAAACCAATCTCATGGATTTGCAAGTTTGTATCATCTGTATGTTTTTTATTATAATATAATCATCATCCTTCCTTACATAAACAAATAAATGAGAACATAACAGATATAATACATTCCCAGGAAAAAACAGAGATAATGCAAAAATATAACCAGATCGATACTTAAGAAAGTTTTAAAAGGGGCCCAAGAGCATTTTTTATTATATTATGCTTTCATTACAGAGCAGAGGGCTAGTTTACAGTTAAATCAGTAACATCAAACAAATCCTTCAATAATAATTGTCCCTGCTACCTATTACATTCTATTTATAGACCTCAAGGGTCGGATTGACCATGTTACCAGTGGATTTCATTAGAGTGAAACTGAAATGTTGATTCACCCTCGAGCCAACTCGTCCTCTATTGTACTTTCCTGGATTCAAACGAAGATACCAACTACTGTGGAACAAGGCTAACACGACATTGCAACATAAGGGGGGAAACAGGGCTGAAGTGGACATGTTTCAACAACAGGGGTAGAAAGGGAGTGGAAGAGCAAGTTGCATTCTAGTTATCTAGATGGGTGATGCAAGTGGAGAAGAATTATGACAGTGATACACATTGCATGAGAGGTCTCAAAAAAAAAGGGAAATGCCAATGAAATAAGAAAATGATAAGGAAGAGAGAAATGCTGAGACAAAAATGGCTTAGTAGAAAACAACATGCAACACCCATCTGGTATGGAGAAATTAATAGCTGGAATTGAAGAAATCAATCCTGCTATGCCACTGAGAGGGAATTCCTGGGTTGTTGAAGAGGGACAGGGTGTTGACTAAGTCCAGGAAATACTTCACTGAGTGATGGGAAAGGACTTCCAAACAAACATAAAAACGATAAGATGGAATGTAACACCTAGTTAAAGCCATCGAAACCGGATGATACTGTCTCCAATTCTTTCCAATTCTACCCATTTCACTCATACTATCATTGAACTCAAATTTGTGCACATCTGCGGCCATACTAGACAAAATTTAACGAACATAGATAATGGAGTCAATACATAGACTAGTGATAGCATTGACCCCTATTTATAAATGTTCCATAAGAAACAAAATGATTGGTAATTAACTGCAGCTGCTAGGAAGGAATCCATGGGGTCAGGCCAAATATGGATATGTTGACTGTGTTGGCTCTTTGAATAATTGAAAGGTGGGAAAAAAGGGTTAATCACGAGGAAATACTGAGTTCACGTCTGGGTGATGCAATCATGCTCAATGTTGTCAGAATTTGTCTCGATTCAACTTCATCGAATCATAGAATTTGATGGTCTGTACTATGTAGAACATTTTTTCCTTGTTAAGTGACGTATTTGACACTCAGTTGATAATTCTGAATATGATAGGTATGGAAAAACGAAAACCACCATTTCAAGGTTTATAAGATTAAATGACATATTTGACACTCAATTAGTTCAACATGTGTTTGACAGGTTGAGGTATGGGAAAACGAAAAAACCACCATTTAGAATTTTAGAAAATTAGATGACTAGAAAAATTGTAAACAGTAAATTAGGGTTGAGTGCCTCGAGGAAATGCACACATTGTCCTAAAAAAAAAATCAATATTAGGGCTAGAAGTTAAAAAAAATTCTAAAGGAGAAGGTATCAGGTAAAAAAATGGAAATATTAAAATTCTAAAAGAGGAATAATAATAAAAAAGACTCCTATTTTATTCATTGAATTTGACAAAGAAATCAAGCATGTGTGTGCATTTTACTGAAGCAAGTCAATTTTGGATTGCTTTACTCAAATGCATGCCCAACATGCACTGCAGAGCCAAATTCACTGATTCAAACCACCGAGTGTCTATTCAGGCATAAAAATCCTAAATAAGCTTTCAAAGTTTAAATGTTAGACATAAAAACTGATGGTCTGCAAGGAAACTCCAAATTTATGTGTTTTGCACATGGTAAAAATCACAGTTGAGTGCCTCGAGGAAATGCACACATTGTCCTGCATTTCATGTTATATTGAATAAATTGCACTATAACATAGGCATACCAACCTTTTCTAAAAACTCTTGTACTCACTTCTATAAATTGTATGATCTACAGTAAAATCCAAGTCATCCAAAATAACAATTGATATCAATCTGCCAAAAGGGCGTTTCACCCATATTTGCACTGCTCCAGAAAAATGCACACCGAGAAGAGAGAAAGAAGCTTCAGAAGATGAAAGTGGTCTTTATGGATTCACCTTGTTGGCCTCTACCGATTGGGTATCCCACTTGCCAAGTTTGAATAAAAAATGAAGTCACCTTGGTGACCTAGGGTTTGAAGAGAACTGGTTAAGTGTTAGCCAAATATTTTGAGAGATCATTTGGAAATGCCTACAAGAGGGTGTTCCTTTGATGATAAGGTCCTTTTCATTGTTGAAATAGATATCTAGCCATGCTCTTGGTTTTTCTAATGGTGATCAGATAAGGAAAATATCAACCTTCCAAAATGGAAGAAAAATGTTATTTTGCATACTAAAAACAAAGGAAAAATGGGGCTAAGTGATGCCCTCATTAAGGTTGATGCATGCACTAAGGATGATGGCCACATGGCATGGCATGGAATAGATGATGATGTGACATGAAGTTGAAATCATTGTTGCATTATGACATAATTATGGAGAAATACGACAAATTAGTGAAAATCAGGAAATTGGTTAAGTATGGGAAAATTGGTCCAAGTAGCCTTAAGAGGATGCCCACCACAAATTGTGTGTTGAAGAAAATGCCCAGAACACATGGGGATAGTGTAGGCTATTTATTTGTCTACTCAACAATGGTCTTAGTTTCTCCAAAGAGGTCCTGAAGAAGAATTTACGGACTTGCCAGAACTATGGTTTAGGGAAATTAGACCAAGCTTAGGAGAAGATCAAAAATTGTCCAAGTATGGAATTATTGGTAAAATCTGCCTAACTGGCCTTAGGGAAATGCCCACCACAGATCATAGGATGATGATAAAAATATTCTGAGAGTTTGTATCTATAGAGTGTTGTATGGTGCATCCAACCATATCATTATCCTGGCCAAAAAGTCTTTCAGTAAGAGGATATCAATCTGCCAAAAGTGTTTCTCAACCATATTTGCACTGCTCCAGAAAAATGCCCATCGAGGAGAGAGAAATAAGCTCCAGAAGATGAAAGTGGTCTTGCTGGATTCACCTTGTTGGCCTCTACCAATTGGGTATCTCACTTTCCAAATTTGAAGTAAAAATGAAGTCACCTTGGTGACCCAAGGTTTGAAGAGAACTAATTAAGTGTTAGATAAAGAGTTTGAGAGACCATTTGGAAATTCCCGCAAGGGGGTGTTCCTTTAATTATAAAATTCATCAGATGATATGGTCATGTTCATTGTTGAAATGGATATCTATCCATGCTCTTGGTTTTTCTTATGGTGATCAGATAAGGAAAATATCAACCTGCAAAAATAGAAGAAAAATGTTATTTTGCATACTAAAGACAAAGAAAAAATGGCTAAGTGTTGTAAAGGGGCTAAGTGATGCACACATTAAGGTTGATGCCCGCACTAAGGATGATGCCCGCATGGAAGGGCATGGCATAGATGATGATGTGGAATGAAGTTGAAATCATTGTTGCATTATGACATCATTCCTGAGAAATACGACAAATTAGTGAAAATTAGGAAATTGACTAAGTATGGGGATATTGGTCCAAGTAGACTTAAGAGGATGCCTGCCACAAATTGTGTGTTGAATAAAATTCATGCACCACATGGGGATATTGTAGGATGATGTTTTTGTACTCAACCATGGTCTCAACTTGTCCAAAGAGACCCCGAAAAAGAATTTATGAACCTGCCAAAAATATGGTTTAGGGAAATTAGACCAAGCCTAGGAGAAGATAAAAAATTGTCCAAGTATGGAATTATTGGTAAAATATGCATAACTGGCATTAGGGAAATTCCTGCCACAACTCATAGAATGATGATCAAAACATTATGAGAGTGTGGATCTCTAGAGTGTTGTATGGTGTATCCAACCATATCTAGAAGGCTATAATAAGAGTTTTTTCAGACAACTTGAAGACAATATAGAAGCATCTTCACAATAACCCACATGCTAGGAAATGTATATTATCATTTCAAACTTACAAATTTCATATATAATGAAAAATTTATTCGAAAATAAAAACCAATTATAACAGAACAATAATATACCAGACATAATTGAATGCAACAAATACATAATTCATATGTATTAAATAGTAGAATTCACCATATAGATTGCACCTAATAGTATAAAATTTTCTTAATGAAATGTAGAATGTTTACAACTCCAAATGTGGTACAGCAGTCCTCATCCCTAATGCATAAATTTTCAAATTCTATCCAATATTCCTCCTTTGAACCCCAAGCTAACAACAAAGGACTCCTATTGGTGCAACCTGCATTTACTTTTCCCATAGTTATCAACTAGCTTCCATTGATCAATAGTTGGCAAATCTAGAATGATCATCTCCTTCGCCATTACACTGAGCTCCATGTTTTCAGCATAAGAGAACTCTAGCAATTTTGTACATATGGCTTTGAATTCAAACAACATCTTGAAATCTACAGTTAATTTATCAATCACCGTTTTTCCAGAAAAAGGATTGATGTTGCATGTCATCAAACTGTCTGTGATCTAATCTACAACTAATTAACCTGTCATTATATTCTTTTTGAGACCACATTCCTCCTTTCTCTTCCTAGAAGAAAGGGAGTCATCTTCTAAATAAAGGATTAAACAGTTTAATGAATTCCTTGATTTGATGATGCATGGTATCAATTTTCACTTGAATTGTTTCCAAATGATTATATGTATTTACCACTTTCCTTGCCCACGTGATAACCAAAACCCTATCCTAGATATTTGCTTTATTTATTTCCTCTTCTATCAAGTTGTTCAAAAGCTTGATTGCATTATTAGCCGTGTCAATAGGATTCTTATTTAACACCTGTTTTACCATCAAGACATTTTTTCTAGTAGCTTGTGTAACAATATCAAGAATAAAATCTAAATAAGGCCTGGGCTTGGATACTTCTGCTATCAGTACATCCTAGATGAGATGTTTTGCTCCCTGTAAGGCTGACTGTCTTGTAACCTATTTTGTCAATTTGTTGTTCTTATCCACTAGTTCCTTACATTTGTCTTCCAATTTCTTCCTTTCTATTCCTCTCTTTCCAGCTATGTCCTCCAAATTTTTATTCTGGTTCTTCAAACCAATGATTTCCAACTCTTTAATACTTACCTGTGACATAGCCTCGACTATTCCCTCTTCACTAGATCTAGCCACATGAGGAATGATCCTCAATTATAGCTCCTTTTCTTTCTCCTGCAACTTTATTTCCATTTCTTCTAACTTTCCCTTCATGGCTTTCTCACTTTCTACTACTAAGGCCATGTATTTTTGCCATTGATTTTATTTATCAACAAACTTCAATGATTTTGCTTGACAATCAGTGAGCTGATTATTCAGGTTCTCCTTTTCTTTTTCTATCTCATCTATTTCAGGACACTGTATTAGTTGGGTGGGAGGTATGAGAATCTTCTTTTTCAATAACTGAATGTCTTTTTCTTTCTCTTCCAGTAACCTTTGGATACCCGCTCCCTTATCAAATTGGCCTCCAGCAGCCAGTAACTCAGTTTGTAGCTTCTTTATCTGTGTTTGGTGGGCCTTATTTTCCACCTTTTCTTACCTCAATCGGTTCTCAATTTTACCTTTGAGGGTCTGTAACTTGGATAATGCCAGAGTGATCTTCAGTAAGTGAGTAAACAAGATATCTCCCATCTTCTTGTGTAGATGAATCATGCCAGGTATGGGGATAACATCTAGGTTCATTTTCACTTCAGCAAATTTGTTCTTGCTTGCCAAGGCCAAGTTCATAGTGTTATGGACATAATCCCTGACTGAAACCAAAGACAAATCTTGATTATAAATCTTTCTTACTTCAGAATATAATTTTAGAGTCTCTTGTGAAGTTATGTCTTTGATGCATTTATATTTATCCATTAACTCTGCTTTGTTCTTTGACTGGGAGGAGGAATAGACAAGAGTACTATCTGCAAATGTATACTCTTTTACCTCAAATGGAGGGCTTGATATCGTCATTTTCCTTTTACCTTTGTATACAACTGTATTTAGGACAAGTTGTCCTTTAGTTTCAACCTTTTACCTTTTGGGAGTTTTAGCAGTGACCTCCTCATCGATATCCATTGCCTTAGGAAAATATCTTTTATTCTTTCCTTTTGATTGACTAGACAATGGAGTAATGCTCTTGGCTGCAACAACCAAATTGGATATATCAGGCAATAAAGAGACAACCTCTCCTGTACGAGAGCTTGGATCTTCATCTAAGTCAACAATATTTGGGGCATCCTTTGGGTAACTAGACCGGTTAGCAACTTCTACCAATCCCACAACCTCTTCGTGTTTATGAGGCTTTCTCTTTTTATCCTTTCTCATTTTTGAGATAGCCTGGTGAGGGTCATAGTTGATTGAGGGTTCTGTCTCAAATCGTAACTCTCTAAGTAAACCTTCCACCATTGGAAAAGCACCCTTATTATTAATGGCAGATGGACCTAAACCCCAAGGGTATTTGATGTCAGTGGACTTATTATATTTCAGGAAGTGTTCAATCTCTACGAACAACTTTTGTCTGATGAACTCAATTGAGAAAATTCTTGGATTCAAGAAGGTTGGTAACATGTAATGTGACTGAGTGAAACCATGCAGTCTGATCACTGTTCCATATTCATATAGGAACCAATCTCCTATTCTGTTTTCTGTATAATCTTGCAATATATCCCACATCTCTGGCAGCACCCGGGGCAACCTCTTTTGGAAAATGGCAGCATAAATTTATATCATTAGGAAGTTCATGAACTTGGTATAATCCATGTACATTTCATCTGTTAATAACATTTCTTGTTGCTGTATATTATCCTTGTTGAAAGAAAGGAACATCTTCAATAGACATGACTGGAACCTAAAAGTTTTAGTCTTGTGGAAGTTCATTAGCTGAGAATGAATATTCTCAGCTAAGAACTCATCAAATTTAATGCATGACACTTGTAATGACTGACTGGGTTTGTCTGACTCAACAAGACAAGTTCTTAAAACAAAGAGAAGAATCGTAAGGGTTTCAGGGATGCATTTATTTGTGTCTAGACCCAAAAATTAATGTAACATGGTTACTACACACTTGGTTTCTTCGTTAAACAAGGCTGCATTAACGGGGAATGATGGGATGGACGACTCGTCTTCCGGCTTGAAACATCTCTTATAAAACTCTTGATTTCTCTCAATGGTGGAATCCTTAAAACATCGGAGTATAGATTCTTCACTGTAATGTTTAGCCTTTAAGGTAAACTCTTCAGGGACATATAGGGTTTGCCTAATGACTGAGGAATTAATAGGACACAGAATGGTGGAGTGGTCGAGGCTCATTATGACTCTTTCTAACAGAGAATAGTTGCTTACACGCTAATCCAAAACTTTCAGGAAACTAGGGGTTTGTTCAATAGAAAAAAGGTGAAAAAGGACTGATAGATGTTATGAAGGTTTGTTCACTAGTCCCTTAGCAAATTCAACTTCTGTTTCACAACTTTAATGGGTCCATCTAAAAGGATAGGGTAAAAAACATCAGCATTCCTATCATCCAACAATTCTTCTACTTTCTGATACTCTAAGCCCCGAGTTTCTATATTTTCCATTTCAACCCTTTATACAACTTTCGGGGGGAAGGAACTACCTAGTGTTTGACAAGTGGATGATGGGCGTTGTACAAATTGGCTCCTTCTGTAATGTCTGTCATCTTCTTCTACTGATGCAAGCGAATAAAATAATGTACAGTCTTTTATGATTTTCCATATTCTTAACTCTCTTGCATCTTTGGTGACCAAAACTTTTCTCAGCCTTCCATTTTCGCTCGATCTGTTTTACACCCTTTATCTTCTGTACTATTTAGATTTCATTATTCTCCCTCAATTTTTTCATTTTTGTCAACTTCTATGTAGCTTGCATTCTGAAATTATATCTCAACCATCGATCTCATCATGGATCCCTTTTAACCACCAATTTCCTGTTTCCTTACTGATTCCACGATTTGAAATGCACCTTCAGAGTGAGCATCTTCTATTTGCAAGTAGGTTCTAGGCCCTATATCCTTATGCAATCAGATATGGATCATTCATCTAGTTATCCCTTTATCCGCCTTTCTCAAGCTCTGTATTCTTTCTCTCCCTCGCATATTTGCATCGCGAAAAACATTTCATCCATAGATCTAAGTCTATGACGAATTTGGACCGTTCAATAGTGTGGCTCCTACTGGATTTCGCGGTACGCATCTTTGCTATCATGCATGCATGTTCTCATTGCAAAATCCTTCATGATATGATATCTCTACCTATTTTTAATCCTCGCCATTCAATGTGGAGGGCCCTACAAAACTTCACGACACTGAGGAAAACTATAAATCGTGCGAGTTTTGGGGGGGTCTTTCCAATGCCCCCCCCCCCCCCCCCCCC